>CAIGRK010039497.1:0-10993 GCA_903798315.1 Fraxinus greggii | reverse complement strand
AAGATTTTCAAATATCAGGCACTTACAGAGAATAAAACTCTAAAGAAAACACAGTAACAAATATCAGAAAATAATGTTTCACAGATTCCTTTTGCAAGATTCTCTAGGTGTACACCCCGTACTTGATAAATCTCAGATTCCCAAGGCTATGTAGGAGCCTATGGACAAAGATAAAGGGGGTTTCAGCGCATGGTAAATCAAGGGAAAAATCAAGAAACCCTAAAAAATTTTGAAAGTGAACTTAACAAAAGTGTACACACACACACACACACACACACACAAAACAAGTTTGAAAAACTCAATATTATGTAATTTTGCTTAACAGCAAATCCAAAGATTTGGATCCTTTTCAGATCAACCGTTCTACTCTAAGATCCAGGTATCTTGCTCCTCAGTTAATGGCTCTGATACTATTGTTAGGCCAGGAACACACAATATTAGACTAAGAAACAAAAATACCAAAACCTTCTACGAAATAAAGTGCAAAAAATTAAACAAACACAATTGATATATTTCGGCCTAAGCCTCAGAGGTTCGGTGACCATTTCTAACACCTGCATCCCCCTTTGAGCATCCAAAAATTGGATTATGCTCGGTTACACTATAATACCTAAAATGGTAACAAAGGTTACAATAATATTCGGTCAAATCACAAAGAATAGTACTGAACACTTATCTCTCTCAATATACAACAATCGATCTACACAAACCACAAAGAATCACTTCAAAACCTCAGAAACAACAAATTTGAGCACAAACACTTCTTAACAGATATTCACTTAGAATATCATCACAAGATGCTACAATATGACATCACTTTCTCAAATGAATTACAGAGAGAACAAAAAACCAGAGAAAACCTTCAAAATGGTGAACTCCCAGAGAGAGAATAGAATGAAACCCTAAAAGCCAACATTGAGAATGCCAAATGAAAATGGCATTAAAAAAAATAACCATCCAGTATTCAAACCAACAGCCAAGAATCATCCACGTGTCGTAATCCCATTGAATGTTTGGTTTAATAAAGTCGCATTAGCAAAAAAAAAAATGCGTTTTAACACAAATTATGGAAGCATCAACCGAACCAGGTTCGATTCCCACAGATTCTCAAGAACATATATACTTTATATTCCCTAACTTATATTTAATAAAATTGTAGAGAGTAAAATTATCGACTTATTGGAAAGTACTAAATGCTTTTATCCCAGTTATACCATTATTAACCAATACCCACTACCTACAAATTAGATTCACAACTATGGCATAATGCCAATAAAACCTGCAAATCATATAAGTACTCGTCAACACAAATTCAACTAATTCGTATCCACCTTCAAGATTGTTGACTTCATCTATTATTCATTATGCATAATCATACAATATTCAAATCAATTTATACCTATTTTCAAATTTAAAAAAAAATCAATAAAATTTCTAAATTTAACATAGGAATTGTAAATCTTTAAATCTAGTTAATATCCATGACAAATGAATAACGGTGGGATTTTCTTAGGTCTGTGGAGATGCTTCTGAGTGGTGATCTTGTTTCCTTCTCTGATTCCTTTAGGTAAATATTGATGGCGCTCCTCTTAGGGAGTCTGAGTTTGAAAATTCTACTATTTTGTCCTTCTTTTGTGTTAATGTGCGTGATCTTCGTGGGCTATGGTGGAAGGTTCTAGAATTTGAGGTGTCATCAGTGGTTGTGAAAGAGATGATGTTGAACATCAACACTTGTGGAAGGATGAATAAGTTGATAAGAAGAACCATTTATTTTGGATTTGGGGAAGAATGTGAAATTTTATTTCTCTTTTTTAAAAAAAAAAAAAAATTTTATAAAAAGAATTATTTTAATTCTAATAATTTGGTAAAAGGCTGTTTTTACAAATAATATTACAAGAGAGGCTAGCTGTTTTTACAAATAATATTACAAGAGAGGCTATCTCACCAAATTTCCACGTTGAGAATATAGTAATATTAAAATTGTTGAAAAAAAATAATTTTTCCGTGGAATTTCAACTTGGATTGGGATATGCACAAAGTGTAGTGTAAAAAGACTTGATACAAGGTCATTAAATTCATTGGTTGGAGATTTTATGGCTAGACCCTAACGTTGATCAGTGGTATATATTCCACCAGTTTGGGCTGGAATAATTTGATCCAAAGAGTACTCCTAAGTAAAACGGACAAAAATTTCCTCTAATCAATTATTGCATTTAATAAAAAAATGAAAATAAATAATACAAATAGATACAGATTAATTTGGGAATGAATTTATTTCCAACTCAAAAACAAATGTTATCAGTTCCAACAAACTTACCATGTATATCACAATTAACTTGTAAGATCATTGTCTTCACGTGCTACAATCAAGAGATTTTACCAAAAAAGAAGAAAAGAATTGCAATGCAGAGAATTTCAGAAAGAATTTAACTGATCTATGCGGTCGCATGTGAGTGTATTATGTGGTCGCATAGTACATTGATGAAATAAAAATTCTAGTCTCCTTATTTCAATGAAACTCTTATGGAAACAAATTTTATGGCATCCTTTAAAAACATAGAGTCATCCAGAACGCAAGGGGATATATTTTAAGAGCTTTTGGAGCATAGAAGGAGGCAAGATTACGAAGATAGATTCCAAGAACACAAAGATTCAATTCAAGATTTATTTTGGTGATGTTCGATTCTTCAATATTTCTTTTGTTTTCTTTTTCATAACATGCTAGGCTACTTTGTGCACGAATATGAGAACGATGAACCATGTTATATGAGTGTTTAATCTTGAGTTTTATATATTTGATATTGAAACACTTTGTTGGATATTGAATAATTTATATGATTTTCTTTTCTCCACAATTATTGTGCACGTTAGTTGTACGAATTTGGACTATTTTATGCATTCTAAAGAAGGAAAATAGGTTCGACATATATAAATTATTATAGGGTCCGATATGGAATAGAAATATACCGCTATACCTTATGTGAATCTTTAAGTGTTCATAATGAGTCATGCACTTTTATATATTTGTATCTATTATAGAAATATAGTTGAGTTATATATAAAGGTAGGTTTAACATTACTCGAGAGAGATTGTTAAATAAAATAGGAACGTTGATTCGTTAAAATTCAATCGTGTTGTCAATATGTAAAACTAAAGTTAAAACTGATTAGTGCATGAAATTCAGGATCCTAATACGTTTGTCATTTATTAAACACATTAATTTGCATTGAGAATAATTTACATTTAATTTAGTTAATTTGCTTATAATTGTATAAGTAGCTTATTTTAGTTATAATTTTGCCATAAACTAACCCTTCACATTATTTTTATTTCGATTAAGGTCGTGATAATTAAAATTGAACTAAATCAATATTTATGGTTATACTCAAAATTCACTTTATTACTACACTTGCGGTGATTTTAATTTGAATTATATTTTCGTGAACAATTTTTTGGCACTGTTACAGGATAATGAGTTTAATTTGATTTTATTTACCTCGACACTAATTCGAACATTTTTTTGTTATTATTTCATTTTAGTTATCTGAGTACTACTATTGTTTTTCTTTTAGATCTTGTATACGAATGTCACTTGACGGTGAATTGCTTCTAGTTGATCCAAAAATCGAACACACTCTTCATCATTGGCAATGGGAAGCAAGATCATTATAACTTAAAGACCAAAAACAGCAATTAAACATGGCTTACAAGCAAAAGAATCACTAAGTTAAGGTCAATGAAGAGGAAGCTGTTGATGAGGGAAATATGCTTGTTGGGGATTTCATGACACCACAGATCATTCAGAGTCAATCGAGTATTGTCCACCCTCCATTTGGACAGTCAAATTTCTAGCTGAGTTATACATCTATTCCAGAATGGACATCAATTTTATGGCAGAGCTGAAGAAAATCCTGATACACACGTCTCTCGATTCTTGGAGATGTGTCAACATTTTCGATATCAAGGTATTTCAGATTATGCTATTAGACTGAGCCTATTTCGACACACTTTACATGATAAAGCACCTGAGTGGTTAGATTCTTAACAAATCGCCAATATCAGCACATGAAATGATCTAGCCCAAAAGTTCCGCACAAATTTCTTCTCACCGACCAAAATAGCAAAGTTGAAGCATGTCATTTCTATCTTTCATTAAAATGAATCATAATCTTTTGATGAAGTTTGGAATAGGTTCAAGAACATCCTTCGGAAGTGTCCTCACCATGGTATTAGCAAAGGACTCCAGGTCCAAAATTTCTATGTGGGATTGCTTCCATCATTCAAAAGCATGGTGGATTCTTCGTCTAAAGGCTATTTATCTACATAGATAATTGACGAAGCTTTAAAATTATTCAAGACAGTGGATACAACTTCAGTAATATGGGCTTCTGAGCGAGTTGTTCAAAAGAAAATGCTAGGTGTAAGCGAGGTGGATGCTTACCTAGCATTATCTGCAAAAATAGATCCATTATTTTATGAAGTAGAGAGCATATCAAAGATAGCCAATGCAGCACAAGCTAAAAAGCCAAGTTGTGAAGAGTATGGGGCAGATCATAATACAAAATAGGTCGCAAGATCTGTTTCAGTAATAGGAGAAGAAATTTCAATTGGAAGAGATGAAAAAAACAAATCAATACATGGAAGCTAATAATCAGTTCATGTGGAAGATTGAAACAACTCAACAAGAAAAGAGTACTGCTATTAAGAACCTGGAGACTCAAGTGGGATAGATGGCACTTTCTATGACTAGCAGAGCACCAGGTTCATTATCCGATAATACAGAAATCAACCCCAAAGAACATGCAAAAACAGTAACAACCAGAAGCGGGATGCAATTATCGAAAATTCATGTAAAGAGGCCAAGTGCGACTAAGGAAACATTACCTTCTTCAGATGAGGAGCATGTGGAATAGACAATAGAGGCATCTGTTAAGAAGAGTTTAGTTACACCACGGGTTAAGGAAACTGCTCATATCAATCCTTATAAGTCTCCTATTCCATTTTCACAGAGGTTGAAAAAGTACAAATTGGATCAACAGTACACAAAATTTCTTGAGATCTTCAAGAAACTCTACATCAACATTCCATTCGCCGATGTACTCATCCAAATTCCTAGCTACACCAAATTCCTAAAGGATATCCTATCCAACAAACACAAATTGGAGGAACATGAAATGGTGATTTTGACTTAGGAGTACAGCGTTATAATTCAAAAAAAGCTACCTCCAAAGTTAAAAGAGCATGTGAGTTTTGTTGTACCTTGCACCATTGGAGATTGTTATTTTGATAAAGCTTTATGCGATCTAGGTACAAGTATTAATTTAATGTCACTTTCTATTTTTAGGAAACTTGGATTGGGAGAGGCTAAAGCAACTATGGTAATTCTTCAGTTAGCTTATCGATCCCTTACTTATCCAAGAGGGATTATTGAAGACGTATTGATTAAAGTAGAAAAATCCATCTTCCCAACGAATTTTCTCATCCTTGACATGGAGGAAGACGAGGATGTTCCTCTCATATTAGGCCGATCATTCCTAGCTACAGGAAGATCTCTTATTGATACTTAGGAGGGTCAACTGATTTTGAGACTTGGTGAAGAGCAGATTTCTTTCAATGTCTTCAAACCATGAAATTTCCCACTAAGCCAGACAGCTGCTTTCAGATAGATGTGATTGAGAAGGTGGTCCAAGACATATTTCTACTACATAATTCGTTGGATGCATATGAGGCACGCATTTTACATTTTCAATCTACTCAAACTGATTCTATTGAGATTGAGGCATATGCAAGGGTTTTGGAGACCATTCCACCTTACACACATAAACGCCATTTTGAGGAGTTGGGAACCGGTCTTACAAAACCTTTACCATCCATTTAGCAACCCTCTAAATTGGATGGTCTATTGAAGATATTAAAGGATCAGCCATTCACCGTGCATGCATAAGATTCTCATGAAGGAGAATTTTCGACCAAGTGTAGACTATCAGCGGAAGCTAAATCCAAACATGAAAGAGGTCGTTAGAGAGGTGTTGAAACTCCTGGATGTAGGTATTAGTCCAGTTCAAGTTGTGTCAAAGAATGGTGGTATTATGGTGGTTCAGAATTAAAGGAATGAATATTATCTCACCAGGACTGTTACGGGATGGAGAATTTGCATTGATTATCGTAAACTCAACTCTACTACTTGGAAGAATCAATTTTCCCTTCCATTTATCGATCAGATGTTAGAAAGATTGGCGGGGCATTCTCACTACAACTTCTTTGACGGATATTCTGGATCAAATCCCATTAGCACCCAATGACTAGGAGAAGACCACCTTTACTTGCCCCTATGATACATTTGCTTGTCGTAGGATGCCATTCGGTTTGTGCAATGCTCTTGCTACCTTTCAGCGTTACATGATGGCGATCTTTTCTGACATGGTGGAGAAATTAACAGAAATCTTCACAGATGATTTCTCGATGTTTGGATCTTCTTTTGATGAATGTTCAAAGCATCTGAGCTTGGTATTACAGAGATGCAAGGAGACAAACTTGGTATTGAACTGGGAAAAATGCCACTTCATGGTACAAGAGAGCATTGTATTGGGNTGCTACCTTTCAGCGTTACATGATGGCGATCTTTTCTGACATGGTGGAGAAATTAACAGAAATCTTCACAGATGATTTCTCGATGTTTGGATCTTCTTTTGATGAATGTTCAAAGCATCTGAGCTTGGTATTACAGAGATGCAAGGAGACAAACTTGGTATTGAACTGGGAAAAATGCCACTTCATGGTACAAGAGAGCATTGTATTGGGGCATCATATTTCAGCTAATGGGATAAGAGGTGGACAAAGCAAAAATTCATATTATTGAGAAATTACTGCCACCTACATCAGTTAAGGGTGTTCGTAGTTTCCTTGGGCATGCCGAATTTTATCGATGCTTCATTAAGGATTTTTCAAATATCACAAAGCCTCTGTACGACTTACGAGCTAAGGATGTCACTTTTGACTTCTCTCTAGAACGTTTATTGGCTTTGAACACTTTAAAATAGAAGTTGACCTCAGCCCCAGTGATCATTGCACCCGATTGAAGTTTGACATTCGAATTAATGTGTGATGCAAGTGATTAAGCCATGGGGACCTATTGGGACAGCGAAAGAACAAAATATTTCATGTGATCTACCATGCAAGTGGGACCTTGAACGACATGCATATTAATTATGCCACCACTGAGAAAGAGGTTCTAGCTGTGGTATATGCTTTTTGATAAATTTCGATTATATCTTGTTGAATCAAAAGTCATAGTCTACACTGATCACCTCGCCTTAAAATATTTTATGAGAAAGAAGTATGCCAAACCAAGACTGACCCGTTGGGTATTACTCTTGCAAGAGTTTGATTTGGAGATTACGAACAAGAAGGGTAGTGAAAATGTGATAGCCGATCACTTATCTTGACTTGAGCCCAGAGAGCAGAAAGAGTCAGTAGAGATAAATGAGATTTTTCCAGATGCGCAGATATTTAGTGTGGAAGAGGGCACCTGGTATGCTGATATAGTGAATTATTTGGCCATATCTATCACTCCACCGGATTATTCATGTCATCAGCGAAAGAAATTCTTTTCCGACTTGAAATATTATTTTTAGGAGGATCCTATTCTCTACAGGCGAGGGTAGATCAAGTTATTCGGCGATGTGTTCCTGAGGATGAAGTATCTGAAATACTGGAGTAGTGTCATTCATCTGCATATGCATGACACTTTGGAGCATCAAAGACGGCTGCTAAAGTTTTACAGTCTAAGTTCTATTGGCCTTCACTCTAAAAGGAACAATTTTGAGTTCGTGAAAAGTTGTGACAAATGCCCGCGTACGAAAAAATCTCTGAAAGGAACGAAATGCCTTTAAATAGCATTATAGAGGTAGATCTTTTTGATGTATGGGGGATTGACATTATGGGCCCCTTCCCTCCGTCGTTTTCAGATCAATAGTACCGTCGACCAATGATGCTGTTGATTGTGTTTCAAAATGGGTTGAAGCAGTAGTACCGTCGACCAATGATGCTAAGGTGGTGATTGGGTTTCTAAAGAGGTACATTTTCACCCGTTATATAGCACATGGGGGCAAACACTTTTGCAATCGGCAATTTGAGTCTTTATTGGCTAAATATGGCATCTGACACCGTATAGTTACTCCTTATCACCCTCAGACCAACGGGCAAGTTCAAATCTCCAATCGTGAATTAAAGCAGATACTTGAGGTGACACTGAGTTCTTCAAGAAAGGATTGGCCTAAGAAGCTTGACGACGCGTTACGGGCATACAGAACAACATTCAAAACACCTATAGGCATGTCAACTAAAATGCTTTGTTTTTGGGAAAACATGCCACTTGCCAGTTGAATTGGAAACTTAAATTTTGATTTGAAACCAGCGATGAAAAGAGTAATCTTCGGTTGAATGAAATGAATGAATTTGAACCAGAAACTTATTAGAATGCAAAGCTCTACAAGGAGCGTACCAAAAAGTGACATGATATGCATATTCAAAGAAGAAAGTTTGAGGTGGGCCAAAAAGTCTTGTTATACAACTCTAGACTCAAGCTTTTTCAGAGAATTTTGAGGTGAAGGTGGTCAGGTCCATGCACAATTACCAAGATATTTCTATATGGGATAGAGATCACTCGTAACATAAATGGGACGCTTAAAGTTAATGGACAGCGGCTGAAGCCTTACTGGAGCAGTGAATTCTCAAAAGAAAAGTCCACCATTCATCTTCATACACCGAAGTGAATCAATCGCCATAAAGTCGAGGTATGGACTATAAACAAACTCTTATTGGAAGGCAACCCAATGTTTCTTCCCTTTTATTTATTTCGCTTTACGCATCAGATTATGGATTTTTCATCTTTTTGATAATTTTTAGTAATATTAGATCATTCATTGTCCTTATAGGTCACAGAGAGTCTATGCATGGTCCGCACTATATTTACCTGTGTGTACACGAGTTTGTGGGTGTAGGGGTGTTACTTAGTTGATTCTGTGTGAAAATCATGCATTTTGAGCCAATAAGATCATTTTTTCAGCTTTTCTGGATCGACAACTATTTTCATGTTCAAAAGTTGTTTTGGAACCAATTTCATGGCATACACGCACCTCATACAGTTTATAATGTGTTTTGATAAGTTTTGAGAGTGGTGGGAAGCCGGCTTGAATTATGTCTAGAAGAAAACGAGATTTTAGAGAAATTTGACCAAAAATGTGTCCGTGAGGGAAATGAGAGTGTCTTGAAATTTTTGCATGTTTCATATATTCATCATCCTTATTTAACCTTGCTTGGCACAAAAACTTGAGGTCCGAGAGGTCGAGGATGGTCGACAATCCAAAATTCTTGAAGGAGTTGGGCATTAGGTAGATTGTGGATGACTTTTGAGTATATGGGTTGATTTTGAACTGAATTTTCCTCCCAAGGTCACATTCACTACAAATACCTACTAGGTCTTTGGTAAATTGTCTAAGTGAACATTTGTGTTGAATTATGATTAATTTCGAATTGACATTTTTAATATGTGTTTTGGATTGTTTTTATTGGTGAAATTCATTGAAAAAGGTATATAATACCCATATTCACACATGAATGCATGACATGTTTAGGCACAATTCACTTCACGTCACCTAGTTCGTCCCTCCCTCATCTAATCTCAATGACCTCAGCTTGACATTAAATTTGAACATGTGTATGACCAATATGTCCTCTTTCATATGCTCGGAGATTGATCGGGAACATTTTGATTTTCCTCGCAGATACCCGGAGGCGAACTTCCTTGGTTGAGCATGGCTTCAAATGAAGAATTTTCATTGTTTGAGTTGATTTTGGGATTGTGAACCTCGCTTTGAACTTTTTTGGGAAATCACATATTTCACCAAGTATGGCATCTTTACATCCATTTTTGCTTGGTTTGGTTTCGTTACTTGAATTCCTTAAGTACACGTGTTGATACATCTTTGACAAAAGTTTGGGATATTTAGTTACTCGTGCTATTAGCTTATTGTCAAGTAAATATCATTCCTTTATGCATCATAGAGATATTAATACTTTCAATTTTGTTTGTATTTGCAGGATGCCTCCTAAGCGAACCACTAAAGGAAAGGAGAAAGTTGGCTCCACTTCTAGTACTGTTTGTAACCGGGGACCGGACGGGGGTGTAAGACCGGACGGGGGTGTAAGACGATTTTGAATCAAGAGTCTATATCTGGGTACTCCGATATCATCAGCCATTGGGCATTACTTGTGGAGAGGCTAGTTAAACTAGAAGACTTCCTAGGGTTTGAGACTGTTACCTTGGTGCAAAATTGTGGAAGGGAAAAAGTGATGGAGAGACCACATCCCGTATATGGAGGACTCGTTCGAGAATTCTACACCAACTTAAACAGTGAAATAGACACCCTTGGATCTGAGCATTTACATCAGACACGGGGGTAAGGTTATCGCCCAAGAAGAGCTAACCAAAAGAGGGTGAACTGGTTTTTAAAACATTTTTCGAAAAATTAATCTAAAATGAAGCACATAATAACTAGATAGATTAATTCAAATAATAAGCACGAATATGAAAGCAATAAGTAAAGAAGGATAGAGAATGCAAACGATATAATTATGGAGGTTCAATCCAATGCAATGATCTACGTGCTCCATTACCAAGCTCACCGGCATGATCAAGGCCAATTTAGCTATGTTGATTGACTTGTGGTGTAATCCAATCCTTTACAAAGCTTCCGGTACTTACAAACAAGGAGCACCGATCCTTATACAAGATGAGCTTTACTGGACCTCAACACGACCCACAAGTTTAAAGAAAGTTGATTTTATGAATTGAAAATTCTCTCTTAATAAATGATATGATGGTAATTACGTACCAAGAGAGAAATAGCACTTTAATAAATAGCAATAAAAAGTTCAAGTGTTAGATATGAAAAACTTTGATGTGTGGAATGATTTTCAAAAGTTAATTTG
>CAIGRK010039474.1:0-10699 GCA_903798315.1 Fraxinus greggii | reverse complement strand
ATATCATTATGTTCATGTTTACATACGCGGGCAAATTGCTGTGCAACGACACGGGCCAGATGGTCCTGGGCAGCATGCTGGCTTACCCAGAAGCGAGCAATATTTTTGACAAAGATCATAGTCACAACGTTGTGCATCCACCACAAGAGGACTACTTATAATACGTGGGCAAGCTGCTGTGCAACGACACGGGCCGGATATTCCAGCGCAGCATGCTGGCTTACCCAGAAGCGAGCAATATTTTTTACAAAGATCCCAGTCACATCTTCGAGCATCCACCACAAGAGGACCACTCATATCTGCTTAATACAATAAAAGAGTAAAAGATGAGTTAAATAACACCAGTTTAATACATAATAGTTGAAAAGCTATGGAGTTGCATAAATTTCATACCACCGGACAGAGACACCAACAGCAGGAGAGAAACCAATGCAAATGACCTCACAGAGAACTCCATAAAAGGCAGCTTTAGTGAAATGTGAATGTGACTAAAATGTGATTAAAGCTATCTCTTTATATAATGTTTTAAGAGTTTGTTTGATTTGTGCTGCACACGTGATATCTGTGCTACGACTTCTTTAATGGAGGGTTTGCTTAAGATGTTGATACGTGGACTTGCTGAGGCCGTTGGATCTGCTTCTGGATTCTTCAAGGGTTTAAACAATTCATTTGGCTTTATTGGATTTAATTTTGGGGTGACTTTTGAGAGAAACTACTGAAGTTCTCTTCTGGGATTCCTTATATTCGTTTTGATTATTGGTTTCTTACTTTGTGTAAGATGATCAAGAACCGAGTGTTCTTTGATCTGTTTGGTTCAAAAAGGGTACCTATAAGGATTTGTAGTGTTCTTGGTGAATAGTGATCACAGGGTTCTTTTGGATACTTAAAAGAAAGTCTCTATGAGGTTGCTGTTCTAAGATTGTTTTATTGAAGAGCGTTATCAACTTCTTTGGATGTTTAGTAAAGGATTAGGTAATGGTGGGGTGATTCGGACCTTGGAAGCTAGTCTTCTTTGCACCAAGCTCCGTGTGGCACGGAAATATTTTAATTTCAATTGAACTGATATTAAAAAGAAAATCATGTACGTGAGATTATGTTATGCATTAACAATGCAATTGATGAGGGCGACTAAAATCAATTCTTAAAAAACGACAATAAGGGAGGGCACCATTGTACAAAGTGCAAGACTATGAGAATATAATAAGGAAGGATTTGCAATAGGGATATTTATATTAAGGTGGACTACGATGTATTGTTTTATTACGGTGTTTGATATTATACCATATTAGAAAAATATTCATCTATTAAAAAAAATAATTATGGCAATATTTTTACGTACAAAAACTTTTTTATTCATCAATAAATTTTTCACATATAATAAATTTATGTTTCATACATCATTCTTTTCTTATAAGTAACTTGTACTTACAAGTGAATTTTTTTTACTTTTAGCCAAATGTTTTATTTACAAGTGATTTATTTTACTCATGTAGATTTTTACTTCTAAGTGTATTTATGCATAAATTTTTACTTATTAGTAAAGTTTTACTTACTAAACCCGTGTTTGGTGGAGATTAAAATAAGATTTTCAGTATATTTTGATAAAAATTGTGGATTTCATGAAATGTATAATTAAAATTAATTATTGATTTTGACTTCAATTAAAATTTAAATTTTAATCCCGACTAACTAAATTATTTAGCATAGAAGTGAATGTTTTGCATATAGGTTAATCTGTTACTTGTAAGTGAATTTTTTAATTTATGAGTGAATTGTGAGTTATGCAAAAAGGTCTTTTCATATCATTTGCATAATTGAGACAAGTGTAAATTTTTTCCAATCACATGTTATAGTAATTTTAGATTAGTATTACCTACACTTATTTCCAAAAACTTCGGAAGTAGCCAGTCCTTCAAGCTTTTGTCCAGCCATAAATATGACAATAACGAGTGAACCAAAATTTACATAGTGAAGTTTCAGTTTCATGGTCCTTCGTCATTAATGATGAGCAGATACGTACAGTTTCATGGTCCTTCGTCATTAATGATGAGCAGATACGTACAATGCTTTTACAAGGTCTTTTTATATCGTTGCACAATTGAGACACGTGTAAAATTTTTCCAACTACATTTTTTATGGATGAGTATCCAATGGTATCTAAATTAGGTTAGATATTTCCTAAACTTATTTGCACTAATGGGAGAAATGGTCCCAACATATTGAGAATACGTGAATTCATGATTATTGTTTTAATCATGACACTTATCCTCTCCGTCACTTGCCGTTCGATTTCACCGTTAAAAAATGTCCATGCTTATTAAATTAAGGTTTGAGAAAGCTTTGATAAAATTGTATAATTTTATTCCACATTTTGACAGTCAATAAACTACAATATATATACACTTTATAGGGGTGAATCACGGTCATAATCAACAAAGAAAATCAAATAAAATCTCAATCAATTTCCTTAACACTCCCCCTCAAGTTGTAGTGAAGGGATTCTTCGAGGGTTTAAACAATTCATCGGGCTTATTGGATATAATTTTGGGGTTGACTTTTGAAAGAAACTAGCAAGGTCGTGCCCGTGTTTCGTGCGGCCCAAAGCGAATTTTAAAATTTGAGTTCCTAAATCGTAATAAGTAATCATTTTGTTTTTCCTTTTTAAGAGTTTTGTGGAACTAAATTTATTAATTTAAAATCAATAATAAAATAACAAAATGGCTATAGAAACTATTATAGTTCTCTTTTGAGATTGTTTATATTCATCTTTTTGTAAGATGATCAAGAACTGAGTGTTCTTTGATCAGTTTGGTTCAAAAAGGGTACCTATTAGGATTCGTGGTGTTCTTGGTGAATGGTGATCGTAGGGTCCTTTTGGATACTTAAAAGAAAGTCTCTATGAGGTTGCTGTTCTGAGGTTATTTTATTGAAGAGCATTATCAACTTTTTTGGATGTTTAATAATAAAGGATTAGGTAATGTTGGGGTAATTCGGACCTTCGAGGCTAGCCTTCTTTGCACCAAGCTCCGCGTGGCACGGAAAATATTTTAATTTCAATTGATTGATATTAAAATGAAAATCATGTACGTGTGATAATGTTATGCATTAACAATGCAATTGATGAGGGCAGCTAAAATCAATTCTAAAAAAACGACAATAAGGGAGGGCACCATGGTGCAAGATTATGAGAATAGAATAGGGAAGGATTTGCGAAAGAGAGATTTATATTAAGGTGGATTACGATGTATTGTTTTATTACGGTGTTTGATATTATACCATATTAGAAAAATATTCATCTATTATGAGTGAATTTTTTTTTTTTTAAATTTATGAGTGAATTTTTACTTATATGAAGGTCTTTCCATATCATTACATAATTGAGAAAAATATATATATAAAAAAATCAACCACATGTTATATAACTTTTAGATTAGATATTCCCTAGACAAATTTGCATTATTTTCATAAATGGTCCCTAAGCCTTTCGTCCAAATCGAAACATGAAAATCATGAATGAACGAAAATTGTCATATTGGCGATTAAAGGATGAGGTGCCATAAATTCTTCTAAAAGGTTACAACCACATCTTTATATCAATAAGTACAACATGTCATCCAAATTATATATTAGATATTTCCTAGACTAATTTGCACTAATTACAAAAATGGTCCCAAATTATTGAGAATCTGTAAATTCAGGGTTATCGTTTTTATCATGGAGACAAATCAATTTGTCGCAACAATTATTTCACAAAGTTTTATCGAGAAATATTTTTGTTGAGAATACTATCTTAAAAGTATAAAGTTTGCTACCTATTCAATTTTGAAACAAAACAGACACGTGGTAATGTACATTTCGTAACAAATCATGTATGTCGCATAATTTGTTTAACATTGAATTTGATTCACGCATAATATATTTTAAGATATTCAATTTTTATTGTATAATTCATTATGCAATAAGTTGTGTTTGTTGTTACATTTATTCTGCAAAAACAAGAAGGATATCGCATCATCATTTGTGCATCGATGTATAGTTATTGCCTAATTTATTTTGTGATACATATATGTTGCGTAAATTCCAGTTTTATAACATATAAAACCCCTATTTGCCAACAATAAAAATGAATTTTTTTGGGAAAATGTTTTAAAATAGTAATTTTTTGAATGTGTAATTGCAAAAATGGTCCCAACTATTTGAGAATCTATAAATTCAGGACTATAATTTTTTTTATCGTGGAGACAAATCAATTTATTGAAACAATTATTTCAGAAAGTTTTAGCGAGAAATATGTTTGTTTCAAATAATATTCTTAAGGTATAAAGTTTGCTACATATTCCATTTTGAAACAAAACAGGCATGTCGCATAATTTGTTTAACAATGAACTTGTTTCGCCGCATAATATATTTTAAGATATTCAATTTTTATTGTAAAATTTATTATGCAATAAGTTATGTTGTGTATTCTACTTTTACAGCATATAAAACCCCTATTTGACAACAATTAAAATGAATTTTTCTGAGATAATATTTTGAAATAGTAATTTTTGAACTTGTAATTGAAAAGTATGAAAAGTTTTTAGGTTTACGTGCAAAATATTTTATTGCGAGAATGTGTTTTGAAAAAAAAATTATTTTAATGGTTATCAAATAGGAGCAAAATTGTTACGCAAATTATTTTTTTGGCAATGGAAATTCCGCCACAAAGAGTTTGCCGCATCACAATTTGTGCAACAATTTATAGTTATTGTCTAATTTATTTTGTCTTCATTTATATATGTTGTGTATTCTATCTTTAGAACATAATAAAATCTTTGCAAATATTATTCTGTAAGAGAAAAGTTATGTTTATGAGGCACTCTTGTTCTTGTTTAAGAGGTACTCGATAGTCGTCGCCAAGTCTTGCGAAAAGAAGATATGTGCAACTCATTAGTAAAATCTTATGAATGCGAGGTACGCGGACATGCATTGATATGATAAAAACAAAACATAAAAATTCAGGTTGCTGTAAAAGAAAATTTTAAATGATTGAACCAACTCTAAGTAAATAGAGAAGGGATATCAAAGGCTTATCTAGCTCCTTCACTAACGCAGCAAAACCTCAAAGCCAACTTCATTTTTCCATTACCAGTTGTATTGACAGGAGCCATCACATTCACTAAGCTATTCTTGCCTTCATCGAAAGGTTGAGAATTTCCTATCTTGATTATCTAAACTAGATAATTCTAACAACATTTATGTTTCATTTCCCTTTTTCCGTTTTCGATATCTCGTCTAAAGGCCTGCTTTTCTCAGTTACCTTAAAAATTTGTATTTGTAAGATCCTTTCGGACTGGAGGATTTTGTATTATTTTGTTAATGAGACAGGCTGCATGGAGTAGATCACCTGAAGTTCATGTCGAATCTAACAAATAAAAAAATTACAGACTATGAAGAGAGCTAATTTTGACCAAAATTTCCAGCATGGGGGAGTTGGAATCCGCGAGAGGAATCAGTATAATTAGCAGAAACAAAATTTTATTGCCCTCTCCATCTAGGTGAATGCTTCCTTCGAGAATCAAAGACTGAGAAACCTAGGCAGCTTTTCAATTGTCAGAACATACAATAGGAAAAGTTAAGGATCTAATAGGAGGATATAAGAAATAGAATGCTATTATATTAATCACAAAATTATTTGGCTCTTGTTTGGTAAAAATTAAAATTTAGATTTTAATCTAAATAAAAGTTAACAATTAATTTAACCACATATTTCATGAGATCCAAAACTTTTCAATAATATATTTCTTCAACTTTTATTAAAATATACTAAAAATTCCAATTTTAATCCTCTTTAAACAGAGACCTAATAACAATGTCACAATTAAGCCCTTGTTTGGTACCATTAAAAATATTGATTAAAATTGAAGTTAAAATAATTAATTTTAACCACTTATTTTATATGACCAACCACTTTAAACAACACATTCCATCAACTTTTATTAAAATTTACTAAAAATCTTAATTTAATCTCTATCACACAGGGGCTAAATGTTATAAAAAGTAGAAAATATTGTAACGTATTTGCAAATGTATGAATGTAATCATGTTATTTATCACTTTTAAAGTAGGAGCCAAAAGATTAAAAATAAATTTTTATTGAAAGGTATACAATTGCATCTTTGTGGATACAAAATAGAAATTTGCCATGTATTTGTCAATTAAAAACATTTATTTATGAAAAATAGTATAATAGACTTGCCATTTTATTAATCACAAAGACTGATAGAGATCAATGTGGGTGTCATGATTATTTTCAGCATCACTACAAGCTAGAGTATTGATAAATATAGGTGTCTCAAAGTTTTCATTCATCCCTATAATATTTAGTATTGTCGCAAAAAGTAGACTCAATTACATCAAAAATTCTTTGTTGCAAGTAGACCCAATTACATCAAAAATTCTTTGTTGCAATAAATAAATATTTGTTGCCATAAGTTTCCCACCAAAAATTATTTAGCGCAACATGTTTCCATCATTTTTTGGCAAATTTTTTTTTTTATTTCATGTGTCTTTTGACATTTTACAATAACATTATACTTCGCAATAGATTTTTCTGTACTTATTTTTGCCACTAAAATCTTAGCGTCAAATGTCATGCTAAATCACGTAAAAAATGTATTGCAAAATATCTTGTCGCAAAATCACAATTCTGTGGTAGTGATTTATGCGGCAATTTGACACTCCTTTAAATTCTAAATCCATTCCAATGATCTTTTGGACGTTTGATGGTCTTCTTCAGCATACTTTGAGTCCTTCCAATGAAACTCCCAACAATATCCAACACCTTGACTCTAATTATAACTCAATTAAACTTGATTTTNTCAAATGTCATGCTAAATCACGTAAAAAATGTATTGCAAAATATCTTGTCGCAAAATCACAATTCTGTGGTAGTGATTTATGCGGCAATTTGACACTCCTTTAAATTCTAAATCCATTCCATTGATCTTTTGGACGTTTGATGGTCTTCTTCAGCATACTTTGAGTCCTTCCAATGAAACTCCCAACAATATCCAACACCTTGACTCTAATTATAACTCAATTAAACTTGATTTTGTACTCGGATCGCCAATGCAAGTTTGGACCAAAACAGCAACTTTTGTCCTTTGTTCAGCATGCATGGCGAGATTTGCATTTTTCCTCTATTTAATTACGGAAACGAGAGCCGAAGGAGTATGATTTAATAGATTGAGGCAACGGGTAGAGAAGATCAGATATAATAGAAAATATGTGAGTAGGTGAATGGTATGAATCTTTCAACTTTTGTCACCCTTTCACGTCAAGCAAAGGATGACTAGAATAGTAGCTTATCTATAAAATTTGTCTAAATATCTTTTTATTTATGAAAACGAATTTTATTTTCATTTAGTCTAGTTTGAGAGTCATTTGTTTGGTTTGATATTTTGAAAACATCAACCTTATATATTCTTTTTCGTCTAGATTAATTAAAAATATAAATGTTTATCAATAATTGACATGCAATGTGCGCTTGTCTGGTATCGGTGGTGAATCATCTATGACACCACAAGTCAATTTCACTATCAATTTGTCGGACTCAACAACATATTCATTCCCGAAAATATTCCAGATATGGATGCTCACAATAGTAATAATTCAATTGATTTGGATGACGTTGATGTTCCCGAAATGGAACAGGAGAAATTGGATATTTCCGATGCAAGAGGGAAGCGAAAGGGAAAAAGTGGCAAAATGTTGGGATCACTTTAAATTGATTTCAACGAGACATACGGTCCATAAAGTCGTAGAGTCTAAAGCAGTAAATACTCTAAAAAACGATTGGCATGACAACGGGTATCAGTACCACCCACCTCAACTGTCACTACGTGGCATGTGCGATCAAACATGGGCTAGTTGGTGGCTCAAAAACACAATTGTAATTTGGTAATTGAACCATCGATTTTGCTTCTACGACACTTAGCACGTGAATGTATTCCGAGGAGAATGCTCGAACGAGAGTGCTGAAGTTTGTTACCGGTGCTGAGTTGTCTCTAGCAATAGTAGAAAACCAATATTTCGTCTCCTATGTGAAAAAATATCTTCAACCGAGATACATTGGGTAAGTAGAAATACTCTTCATTCCGATAAAATAGAATATTTCCTTAATACGAAGAAACAATCGATTATTGATTTGCAAATATATGTTGATATTATATCTTTAACTTTGAATTTATGGGGATAGATTAATAAAAGAGGTTATATAGGTGCAACTTGACGCTACATAGACCCACTTTAGTGCATATATAAAAAAATTATTGCTTTTAAAATAATTGAGTTCCTTACAGCGCTAACAATATATTTAACTTTATTATGAATATTATTAAAGAATATAGTTGTGAGAGTGAAATTTCGTTCTTTTACATTTGACAACATAGGTATTAATAAGTTAGTTACTAATAAATTGTGTAGGGTACCACAGCCTGATTTCAGTGGTTATTTATTTCATGTTCGTTGTCTGTGTTATATTTTTAATTTAATTGTACAAGATGGTTGGGAACATATTAAGAATTAAATTCAAAGAATTAGTGATGCACTAATATATATTACGATTTCACTTAATAGAATAAATTACTTGAGAAATTTTGTGCTGAATTTGGAGTGACGAATACGAAAAACATTTGTTAGTGGCTCATGCCGTAAATGGAACTCAACTTACTTATTATTAAAAATGACTTCGATTTTAGTGAACTTATATTTTTATGGAATTAAAGTTTAAAAAATATTGATAAGACTTGTGTATGTTATTTCCTCGATATAATTACTAGGTACTAAATATGTAATCCATAAAATTTCAAAAGTTTTAACTTTTAACACACATCTTATAGAAATTTAGGACAAACTTTATGCAAAATGTATGAATTACATGCACAACGAATGTGTGCAATATTAATTGAGCACCCTTTACACCTATTCCTTCCATTAATCCTAAAGAAGATGAAGTTGAAATACGAAGAGGGTGTTTGGTGGGGATTAAAATTTGATTTTTAGTATATTGTAATAGAAGTTTTTGAAATGTGTGGTTGAAAAGCTGTATGATCCACGAAAGATGTGGTTAATATTGATTCTTTGACTTTGACTTAGATTAAAATCTGCATCAAACATAACCTAAATTTATTTGAATGTACTAACACAATAGATATGATGCAGCAGGTTTTTCTAGCATGCCTACCGCACGTAATCAGATATTGAATGCAATTCCAAACCCATTGTGTGCTGAATTACCTGATTACTTTAATCATCAATTAGAAAAAAGTTTGAAGAAGTAATTAACTTCTGGCGATAGTACTAATGAGGATGGATAGTGGTATCGGCGACTTCAAAAGACCAACTAACACGTTCGATTAGCACTGTAGCTTTGAAGTCTACTTTTAGTGCATGTGAGGGTTTTGTCTGAGAATAGGAGCCGTGAAAGAAGATTTTTCAGAAGCATTAATGTACATGAAGGATTCGTGAAAAGCTCATTTCCAACTGCAAGATAATTATGTCGAAATTGCGTGTCGTCAGGCTAGTGATATTTAATTTAATTATATTAATAAAAATTGTTATTTTATAATTTAAAAAAAATTATACATGCAACAAGTTGTTCGCATACAATTTTCAACTCCGCCTACTTAAAATTTAAGTAATCAGTCCCAAACCTAGATAAAATAGGACGAGTCACGAGCTCGAGGATCAAGCCGAACATAAGCTCAGCTCGATCAAAATGAGCCACAAGCCAAGCTCGTGGGCAATAGGGCCGAGTTTGCTATTGCCATCCCTAACTTACGGAAAATTTGTCGGCTTCATTTTTTAATTTATTTCAAAAGTCAGTATCATATCCAGCAAAATTTGATAAAAAAAAAAACTCCAAAATAGAAATATGTCAGGGACTAGATATTTCCCTAGACTAATTTGTACTAATTGCACAAATGGTGTCCCAATTCTTTTATCCAAATCTAAATATGACAATCCAAAGTGAACATAGATTTTCATAAGTGAAGTAAGTTACATCTTGTTGTTCTTAATCATTAACGATGAGCGAATGAGGTAACATAATCGGTTTTGAAAGGTCTTTTCATATCATACAGTTGAGAAAATTGTAAAATTTTTCAAACCACGTCTTCATATTGATGAGTATCACATGTTATCTAAATTTTAGATTAGACATTTCCTATACTAATTTGCATTGATCCTTTCCACCACTTGCCACACAATTTCACCATAAAAACTTCCGCTCCTTTCACATGCCTTGTTTCTTAAAAGCAATTTTGTCTGTGAATTATTCACTTCTAATTAAATGAAACAAAATGGAGACTTTTTGTCTAAAATAACAAAATCAAAAAACTTAAAGATCTCTTTTTGTTTGTTTAATCTTTATTTCTTTAAAACCACTGCAACCGGAATGCAAAATTAGAACCTCCTCTCTCACTCGGAATATCCTCTCATGCTGTATTTCCTCTATCTATATTCTCAAAAGCATTTCTCAAAATACTATTCCCAATTGGCCATTTCTCCACAAAACCGCCAAACCTTATGGATCAATTTTTAATCATCAAAACATCTACAAATAAATAACGTCAAAATTTACACACTGGAGTAAGTTGGGCTGTTATAAAAACTCTTCAAAAAAGAGAATTGTATCAAAACCGCTTTTGAAATCATT
>CAIGRK010039470.1:0-12568 GCA_903798315.1 Fraxinus greggii | reverse complement strand
GATACTTAGCCTATGTTTGGTCCCCATTTTCTCAAAAATTCATTTTCAACCGCGCATTCTCCTATAAAATAATTTACACATAAATCGAAAACTTTTCCTTACTTTTTAACCACACATTCTCCAACAAAACATTATTCTAAAATGAATTTTGACAAGAAAATGGGGCTCAAACAAGGGCTTCTTAAGGGAAGGATGTCTTAGAATGTAGTGACATTTTGCATAGACTTAAATTAATCCTCGTTCACAAGAGTGGTGAAATCTCAGTACCTTCCAAAAGCTGCAGTTCCAGATCTAAAACTATGACAAAAAACAATTTACCTAACCCCGATCTCGAGTTTTTCAGGAACAAAGTTGATGTAGTAATCATGATTTGTAGTTTCCTACTACAATTGTGATTTATAGAAAATGTCTTTTATCTTTTCTAATTTTATTTTCTAGTTGTAATAATTTTTTATCTTTTATTCTTATTTCTTGTTTAGAATATGATTTTTTTTATTGATTAGAATATGATTTTTGATTAGATTAATATTTTATTAGTTTCCTTATTTTAGTTTCGTTTTATTAATAGGATTAGGGAATAATTTTGCCTATAAATATAGGAGTATTGTACACTTTTCAATAACAATCAATTATTATTCAACATATACAAGACATGATTATTCANCTTATTTTAGTTTCCTTTTATTAATAGGATTAGGGAATAATTTTACCTATAAATATAGGAGTATTGTACACTTTTTAACAAATCAATTATTATTCGATATATACAAGACATGATTGTTCAAATAACATTCTTATTTATTACATAATTCTTATTACAAGAATTTTATAAACGCTTCCGCATCAAAAGTTTAGCTTGATTTTTCTTCTTGATGTAATGCTTAGGTCGAAGGATTTTATCCAGAAGATTGTTATTTAGCAAAAGTCAACATTAATTTGAGTCGTTCGTAAAAGAAAGCAATGTGAGCAGGGGATAAGTCATCCAGTGGAAATTTTTAACAAAAGTCGACATCTGCTTTCGGTCTTTGAAAATAAAACATGATTTCTACAATATCCTAGGACCCTTAGGACTTACATCACTCAAAGGACACCACTTGAGATAATATGCATGAGTAGCACACACCTGGCTAGGGATGGAATAATGAGTAGTTGACTGCCTCCTAGCCAATTTCTGAACCTGTATGCCGATTTTTTTTGGTATGCTATCTCTCAGAGGAGTCAAAATATCGTTGTACTGCCTTTCCAGTGCTTTAATTATCGCCCTTTCCACATTTGCCGCAGCCTTCGAAATATCACGAATGTTAAAAAATATTAACTTATTAAATAATGTCACATCACACTTGTATTAGTGAATTCTGAGTAACATTATAACTCACATTCTCTAGAATTAATGTATAATGGGGCCATCTGTTGATCACAACTTCGTACTCCAAAAGCATTCTTGTCATTTTTTCAAACATTTCTTCAGCGAAGGGAGAGGTAGAATATTTCGTAACTACTCCTGACCAAGGTACCTGCAAGGAGAACATCCAAGGGAGACTGTGAGGTTATATTTCAATAAAATAACTGCTGCAATGTTATGGGTTCCTGACTAAGTCTTGGATGAGGAAATTGACAATCATAATGAATTTACATCTTCCTATAATTGAAATAGGTTACATGCATGAAAAGAAAACCTGGAAAGAGATACCTTTTCTAACTTGCAAAGATCAAGCAAGTTAAGTTGTAAATCCTCTATCCAGACCATTATGTAATTATGGTACAAATCATTCGATTCTACACCACCTTGCACTGGCCTGAAGCACAGTAATTTACGTACTGTCAGTTTGGAAGCTTTAAAATTTTACAGGCAAATTGGTTTTGCAAGATTATATTGGCTATGTTGGATATTAAATTTATAAACCTGATATTCCATGATTCAAGACTCCTCTCGAAATCCGAAACTGCTACCAACAGTTCATTCACATGTGGCATGGGGCTTGATGGAGGCCATGCAGCAAGAAAACCTCTAAGCCTCTTGCTCAACTCAACGCTGTAAACTGCCGATGTGATGCTTGATAAATCTATTGAACTGAAAACAAGAAAACAGATATCAGTTAAATGCGTAATTTGATAATTTCATCTAATCAATGACAGCATGTTTCGAAAAGCTTAGCTCTTTAATTTAAGATGGTCAACCATATTTTTTATTAACACATTTCATAGGACCTAATCTTACGATTCCAGGACACATAGCTTATAAGCACTTAAACAAGCATTAAATTTGTTGTACCTGGGGAGTATGTGCTGATTATGGATCTTGATATCAGCATGGATTTCATTGCTTATGTTAATACAAAGATTCTTCATCTTCAAGTAAGCCGTGGAGATTGTAACAGAATCCATGATGAAACCCTCTGAGTTGCTTGAAACAAACTCATCGGTCTCTAGCATGTGCTTGCGACACCTTTTTGTTGCTGCAGTCTATTAAAATGGCCCTTAAATTAGACTTCTGATTTCTGTAATATATCAATAATTAATAGGAACCAGATAATCGACTTCTTAGTTCTAACGTCAACACCAAGATGTAAAAGAGGACTTTTAGAATTCTTACTTTGATCTCCTAATTAAGTAGATCAAATCCATATTTTTTTCTTTTTTTCCCTGCCACTTGTTTCTCTAGGGTAATGGTAAGTACAATTTGACTTCAATTAAGCTCCATGGCATCACTTGATTTTACGATTCTTATATTACTATTGGAAATTTTTTGTGGGAATATGTTGAAGACTAAATTTAATACTATAATGTATCCTTTCTCTAACTACACGAGCTTTTAGATGAGGTGGTTTATCATGGTAATAGAGATGGATAATGTCAATGAGATCAATAAAGATCATGATTGACAAATATTATGACTTAACATAATTATGTACATAATTGTACTTAGCATATTATATAATTGTATTTAGCATATTTAGGTTGATTACATTACCATATTTAGATTGATACCATAGTTGTATAAGGTAATACTCTTCCTATTTAATACAAAGAATCCGTCAAGAAAAGATCATTCAGTCAAAAGTTTGTCAAATAAAATGTGAGAAGGCATGTTGAAGATTAAATTGAAATACATAAATGTTTAATTTCTTTAATAGCTTAAACTTTTAGACTAGATGATTCAAGAGAAAATAATCAGGAGTGTGTATTTAATTACTTACCCATCCACAAAGAAGGGAAAAAGAAATAAATGTGGTTAAGAAAAGGCACTTCTGCAAGTTTTAGTGGTTTGTACCTGTAAATAGTTTTTCAGCATGGTTTGAGCATCTTGAGCAAGTATATCATGAAGAAGCGTAAAAACTTGTATGGCAGGAGCTAGGGCTGGTGCTGCAATTTCTGGTATTGTGCCCCATATGTCAGTTAAACCTGTTGGAGAGTTTTCATCTAGCGACTTGTAGTTCTGAAACACATCTGCCAGAAGACTCTCAACTTGGGTCTCGCAATCCAATAAAATACTTTTCTGTGGAAGTACAAATTAGTAACACGTATGGAGTGTACATCAGAAAACTAAAAAAGAAGGGAAAATTATAAAACACCCAAAGACACAAATCAAATCATGAAACCGTGAGCTGTTGTATCTCACATTCACGTGGCAGATGGTTATATCTTTTTATTTTGTCCTTTTCAATGAAAGTGCATTGGCAAAGGACACCTTAAGTTTGTGAGAGCAAGCAGCTACATGATATTTGTAATCATAAATCTACTGTAAGGACTAACATGATGGGAAAAGAATAGTGGCAGTTCTAGATAGAAAAATAAATCAAAACAAAAGGCACTATATTATAATTCCATCTGATTCAATTCGTAATGTAAACATGTCCAATTTTTTCCTCGTGAATAGTTTAAAGTACTTTTTTTTTCAAAAAGGGGGCAATTTGTGGAGAGCTCCAGCTTCTCAATAGAACTCACGATAATGCTTAATGAGATTATTGAGTGTGCTTTGGAGGCTTACTTCTTGTCTTGTTAAACTTCTCTCATTCCTGGCCTTAATGATCGGCACAAGCAACTCATGCACGAATTCTAAGCAATCTTTCGTAGGAGTGGCAACATCCATGACATAAGAGAGATATCTGCATAAAAATCCAAATTCAGACATATCCTAATAAAAAAATAGAACTGTCTGTATATTGTTCAGGCATATCATGTTTAGATACCTTAGTTTAGTATACGAATCTGAAACTCCATAATACTCGGCGAACTCTGTTAGGACCCACTTCCAAGACCCAACTACACGCAAATTTCGTGCATGAAACTGATGAGCTCGCATGGCAGCTTCCAGCAGTAGATCATATGCTAGAGTCTCCACAATAGGTCCACTCTATCATGTGCAATACAATAGACATGTACAGATCAGGTCAAATTATAATTATATATTGTATCTCCTAGGAGAATATCTCTAGTAGCCATTTGTAACTTACACAAATCTTATTGGTACTTGCAGAAACAAAATTAAAGCAACATGGAAAAGTAAATATATCTGGTTTCCATTGCAAGAATTGTGACTGAAATAGTGGCCTACAAATTTAACCTTAGGCCTTTTTATTATAGTGTCCATATATGTTTTGCATGTGTATGTATTATGCATTAAATGATAACTACCTCATTATGGACTAAGTTTGCCTAGTGCATACTAAGAAGTTTTAGGAGATTTAGAATTTCCAATAAGGCAAAAGGTAATCTAATACTATATAACTAAACCCTGATAAATGCTGGTAATAAGAGTTTAAAATGCTTGTCATGACTGGAGTTACCATTTGTGTAGTGAATTTTCAATAAGGCACAAGGCTTTGTCTTCTCTAACTTTGCATGGTCATTATATATAGTCTTGAAATGCCTGTAGTTACTGGAGTTACCAGTTGTATAGTGAATTTGACGTATTGTGTAAAAAGGTTCAATTCTGAATGTATTTTGGCAACTGAAAACGGAGAGGTGAAGTAAAACGTTAAGCAAAAATAGATTACTGGGGCAAAATGTTACTTTTGCTGTCCGATTCGTGGGAGCTATGTCTAGGTAAAAGTTTCTTCTCTACTACTTTGACTTGACAAGAAGAAAAATAAAAGGAATCATCTTGGTTTGCAATGGTATATTAAACCTTCTTATGCACTGCTTCATCGCTTGTAAACGTACTGCCAGTGAAGAGCAGGACCTTCCCGACGCATTCGTGATCATTCTGATAGATGGGCCACCACCGAGTTCTATCATTCTGCATTGCGTAAGAGCAAGTTCCATTGGTTGACAACAATACATAATGACAATAAAGAAATCTTGGATCATTAGATAATACTTACAGGGTTATCAGTCATGGAGGAAATTGGAATTGTAGCTTGACCTTGAACATTTTTCTTTATGTCCTGGACTTCAAGTAATAGAACATCTCCTTGGCTCTCAGGAAAACTGAAACCAATGTTCATAATTGAGATCGTTCTTAGATACAAAACTTAAATTTATTTAATTATAATGTATTCATACAAAGTTAAACACTGAGATAATCATGCTTGGGATAACCATTCAAAAATTGCAGGGAGACTATTAGTTATGTTTAATAGGTTGTGCGAAATAGTATAAATCAAATAAAAAGAGAACCTCGCACAGAAATCTTACAAATAAGTCTGATCATCTACAAATTCTTTTCTCAAGTATGTAAGAGTGGTATAGAGAAATGCATAAACAAAATCCTTTATCATCAACAAGCGAACTAAATAGCAACTTACAAGTCATGGTATTCTCCACTTCCAGGCTGCAACGATATGGTAGAACCAGGTTCCACTTCATTATTTTCTGCTGAATTTTTTAGCTGAACCAAGCATGACAGTGACTCTGCAAATAATACAGAATTAAGAAAATTATTAATATATTTTACAATCATCACAACTTTTCTTTGAAAACGCCAATAGACAGTCATAGGACTTAAAAACCAACACATAGCTTGCTTAAGGTGTTTTCATGTCGTTTACCACTAATTTCCTTGTGTAAGAATCTTCAAAAAGAAATTACTGAGAAGCACAAACCTTCACACGCTGACGAAAATGGACTGAGTTTTAGAGAGTTGATTCCATGTTTCACTAATGATGAAACATGTCGGACATAGTCAGCCCCTGCTTGAATGTAGATTGTACTTCGCATTGAATCTGTGTTCTTTAGTTTTCTTCTTGGTATTATCCGGAGCTTCCTAACTGCCAAAAGTACAATTCCATTATTATACCCAATATATAACTTTTTACAGAAAATTTCCTATGCTTTATCCAACAGTGAGGTTTACTAAAACATAATGAAAACCCCCTTATTGTACTATTATTTTCACAAAATAAACTAAATAAATTAAAATACAACAGATTGTCAAAATTTCTGTGTTCCATGAGCAGTAAAAATAAAGACAAATTCTTTTTTCAGAAAAAAATAAGTACATTTGCTGAAAAGAAAATTTTAATAATTAAATTTTTCTTCCCTCTTATAACTGTTTAAGCTTTTAGACGAGGCTGTTCAATATTTAAAAAAGAGCATGGATTGAATTGAGATCAAGTCTCACCACTACTCATTTATAAAAATTGTGCATCCGTCCTTTGAATAAAGGAAAAAAAAATCTAGCATGCACGTTAACGAAATTTAAAAATAATTGTCATGTCTCTATCAACTTAATCTTTCAGATGAGAAGGATAGCTGCAGCGTGATCTTTCATTGCTTCAAATAGAGATAAAAATAAAATATAGTTATTATCCAAGGAGAAAAGGTTAAACCTTCTACACGAATCTTTCCAACTATCCTTTTCACTTTTAAGGTTGTCGTCTGTTCTCTGGTCTTAGTGGAGGTTTCTGCTGGTTTTACGCCTCGAGGTTGCAACAAAAGTTTATGCAGTCTAGAAAAATAAGAAGTCAAAGAGAAAACCTTTTTAGATACATTTGATCAAACTAAATTTCATGCTGGAAAAAAATCATGTATTTATGATAACATCAAAACTTTGAAGACATACCCAAAGGCATTACGAAGAAGAAGGCACTCATCGCGGAGAAATTCTGGTGCCTCTGTACATCCTCTTGCCCAAGAATTTAGGCATAAGCGAATGCAGGCATCATAAGTTACAAGAACTTGCCATGCATTTTGACCACTGTTTTCAGAAAAAAGTATGTTGAGAGAAATAAGCCTAATTTCGGAACAACACATGCTTCTACAATGCAGATTGGCCATAATTGAACAGGATTAGCCATTTGCAGGGGAGTGCTACTCTAGTTAGCAAGTAACAAACCAAAGCTTTTGGCATTGGCATTAAGGTTGCCTGTCAACTACATAATGTACTGAATGCATGTTAATGGAATTCAAAAAAACCTTGACAATTTGGTGAGGTCCCATATCAGAAAATTGTTAATGACAATCAAAGTCGCAAAAGTGGGAGAGAACAAATCTATGTAAAAACATAGAAACTATGAATAAAATTAGTCGAGAATAACACCTGGCATCATAATATGGCGAGTGATTCATTGAATTTGTGTGCCAGACAGAGGCGGGTGGTTCTTTTTCCCCAAGAGTTTCTTCATCATCTCTGCAAAGTAAGATAAGATAAAACGAAAAAAGTGTGATAAATCTACCAATGCAAATATTGTACAACAAGGCTAATGGCATACCCATTTTTCATACCTTTCATCCACCTCAGGTTTTACAGATACTCCTCTTTGACCCGAGAAAATTACTTCATCACCAGGCAAACCATGTTCTGATTCTTTCGCCATGTTTACCTGATTATTTATCTGCTCATTTTTAACCTCAAAGTCATTCATTTCTCTTCCAATATCCATAACAGGTGGTGCACTGGGAGTTCCTAATTCTGCCATATCATTTAAGTTACCTATAGGTGTACCCTGAAATTATTTAACAACTGTCAATTCCATTAACTAGGAAGGTTCAAAAACTATATTCAGTTCTCTGTAATCTTCACAATAAAAATAAATTTTTTTTTTCCGAAAATGACTATGCTAGAGAAAAAGATTAGATAATACTTACATATGCACTCCGAGGTTGAATCTTTTTATGCAACCGGCAACTTCCATCTGAAACTCCTCCAAAACTCCATTCACCGCCAGTAAATCTTCTAACATCCCCGGGAACTTCAATTTTAAGACCCTCTTTCGTCGACCCTCTATTTATCGTAGATCCATATCTATGATTCAAAGATGTGTTGGAATTTAAATTGAGTATCCCTTCATCAAAACCCTTAATCACTGGCCTCTCAACCATCTCTTCATCAGAATGATTTCCATAAATTTCATCCGGGCCGGATCCCACGCTCTCACTCCCGTTATCGTTGTAATCATCAGAGTCCTCCTCATCGCTGCCTACGCTTAAGGAAATGGTGCTGCGGGGTCCTAAAAGACCAGCGTGAAATTTCAATGGAGGCAACACATGGCCAGATGTGTAACCACTAGAACTATAAGCTAATGGGGATTTTGGTAGTGGGTATCTATTATCTAGCTTCTCAGTCCATGGTACACTTTGTTCCCCATCTGATCCCTGAAAATAAATTGAATTCAACCAAAATATTTTCATGATATTCAAGAATCTGGAAAGAAAAAGTACTAATTTCGTACTGATAAACACTTTACTGAGAATCTTAAGATGGCATAAACGAAAAACATTACCTTCTTTACCCAATTCAAAGCCTTTTCATCTAAACCTTCTGTAAACATTTTTGTAGTACATGCAAATCGCAATGAAATGGTGAAAAGCACGAAGCTTAGAGAAGCTTGATGAAGAAGGTGAGCTTAGAGAAAGATTTACACAAGTGAGAGACAAAAAGAGAGCGTCGAGCTTTGGTTTACAAATCACAACGGCTAGTTTGAAAATTGAGGTTTCTTTATGAGATTGCAGAGGGCCGGGTCAAGATTAAAATGATTTGTATTATAAAATTATATAAGCCCGGCCCGTTGAAATTGTGTTGAAGCAAACCAAAAAAATAAACTAATTTCACAGTAATTTATAGAAATTATAGAACTAGATTAAGCATCCCCATTTTCCTTAAAATATATTTTCTCTCTTCTTTTTAATCGCATATTTATCAATAAAATAATATTGATGAAAACCCAAAAATTTTCCTTAATTTTAAATCACTTATTTTCTATCAATCTACTATTTCAAAATACATTCTGCATAAAAAATAAGAAAAACGTGCCAAAATTAATGCCAGTTTTCAATTTAATTAGTTTTAAAACCCGTCATTTTACAGTAAATTTATAGAAATTATTGATAATATTAACTTATCATACGAGTAACTCGCCTACACATGAATTTTTAGCCATGTATGAGCTCCACTAATATGCATTTTTGGGGAAAATGTATTTTTGAATATTATTTTTTTAAGAACGTATAGATGAAAAAGAAGGAAAAATTTTGAGTTTATGTGTAATATTATTTTATTAAAAAATGTAATTAAAAAGATGAGAAAAATGCATTTTGTAAATAATGAAGCCCAAACCGGGGCTATATGATTTGAACTTTGTTTTTAATGGAATTGGTCAAATTGTGAAATTTGGGAATTAAAATGCCCATTTCCCTCCCTCATCGCCAAATAGGACGGCTTGTCCCAGTTTCGAGCCAAGTAGCAGAACACTCGTGCGAACAAGCTCGTACCTCGCGAATCGCGCACTTTTTTGCTTAAATTCAAAAAATATAACAAAATAAAAAATGTCAACCAATGGTTCGTTTGGCACAGCATATTCGAAAATACTTTTTCTTTAAACTTACTTTCAACTTCACATTCTCTCGGAACATAAAAATCTTTCTTACTTTTTAATCATACGTTCTTCCAAAAAAATTCATTTTTCAGTGAAAATTCTCTCCCATAAATCAACTATTAACCGCCATAATTAATCAAACCTTTTTCTCCTTCAAAGGCCCTTAAAATCGACCCTCAATTTCCTAATTTGTCCATTTTCGCCTGATCTATAAAAGGGTCATAGCAACACGCACTTCAATTTCTTCTGTCATTCTCTGTTGTAACACACTGAAACGTGCATACACACTTCAAACAGAAAATATTTTAAAGCAAAAGAACAAAATTAGACCTTAAAAGGGTCCGGCTTGCAGTCGAGAAACTTTTTTCATTGTCAAAGTTTATCCTTTCGAAAGCAATGGACTAAGGTAGATTGAGGTGCACGTATTTATCCCGCTATTGAATTTTATTTTTTAACGTTCTACGTGGAATAGTGCTAAGGCACAGCACTATGGAAAAAAATTAATTCCAACCATCATCTCCTGGTTCTACATTTTAAGAAAGCTCGTTGAAAATCCATCTGTTTACGGAACGGGATGCACCAATGATTACTATCGAGTTTCAAACTACCCTTTTCAAGTTGAAGTAGTTCATGTCGACTGTCGACGAAGGTGGGGAAATATAAAAATTATAATCTATTTCAGGTTGCTGGAAATTTTAATTTTATTATTATGTCAATAAAGGTGAGATTAGTCTCGTCCTACTTGAGTTGGACTTAAAACAGAGTAATGCAACCGGAAGGAAGCAAACCGAACAATAAAGTTTTGTAACTCGTACTTCATTTCAAAGGGCAATATCATTTAATTTTAGTCTATGTTGACTACAAAAATTATAATCAACAAATTCATTGATTTAGAAGTTAAGCTTTAAATACTTATTCACTTGTGTTTTAATAACGGTTTCTGCTAGCATGGAAGGGAGATGATTCTCCCCTTCCTTCTGCGAGCCTTCTACAATTTAACTACCCTCGTGCTTGTGGGATAATTTTCTTGATTCAACAATCTCTTCATATGCTAGAGGATCCGACTCAATCAATATACTGTGATACCCTCTACTAGATGCATGATGAAATTCTATAAAGGATTTTTTCTTTCTAATCCTTATCTTTAATTCAGGAGGATCATCATTGGCACTTCTCTTGTTAGTTTCTTTTATCTGAGATGAATACGAATTTACTAAATTTGGCATGGTGCATAATCTATGTTCATAAAACAGCACATCTCTTGATTTTATTACTGTATTGACTTCAAGTTGTAAGGCTCTGACTAGAAACATATATCCTTTCCTATGTTATGCATAACCTAAGAACATACATTCAATCCATTTTTCACCTAATTTCCGAAGTCTCATTTTCTGTCCATTCGATTTTTGGTATGGTCAGAACATAAACAACGTTCAATGTTGTGAGCAAAAAATAGAGTTTATTTTGCCTACACTTGAAGTTTGCTCCATCCAATCTATCGAGAAATTGCATAGTGAAGACACAAATGGTGCTATTCCAGAAATCAGATTAGCGTCTCAAGATCTTTAAAACCTTAACTCGATTCTAGTACATGTTTACTATATCGCTTTCCACAAACCATTATTTGTCCCTCACCAAATAGAGTGCATACGCCCCAAGATACAATGGAATCTCCTTTAGATGTTGGCATTTATGTACTTAACAAAAACAACTCCGAACCCAAAAAAAAAAAAAGAGAGAATAAACTTATAAAAGAGGCTTATATTTTATTTCTGCAGTGTCACAGAGTATAAACTTTGATTCGAATACAATATGAAAATTATGCAATAAAATTATAGAAAAGGAAAGAGAATAATTTTGAAATTCTATCAACTTTTCATGTATCCAGATCACTAAATGTTGAATCTATAGAGAGAATCTTATCACACTTACAAATAAGTTACAAATATTAATAGGTAGCTTTTAAGTTTTGAATACATCATACAAACTTTTAAAAATTTCAACTTACAGCACTAAAAATACACTTAGCCCCATGAATTAAATCTAATTTAAAGTCAACAATTAATTTTAACAAAATATTTCATAAGAGACACACAACTTTTCAATCACATATTTCATCAATTTTGATAACAAAATCAACAAAAAATCTGATTTTAATTCGCACTAAATAGAAGCTTAAGAACGAAAAGTCACCATTGTTGTCGATAGGCGTCGTACGCACTTGCCAAGCAGCAGTGTGTTGGCCAAGCCTTGGGCAACAAAATCACGCGCCGGTTAGTTTTGGCCAGCCTGCTTGTTTTCTGATTGCTCGGTGTGATGTTCCTTGGCTCTTGACATATAGTTCCAACCTTGACCCAATGCCCAATGCCTAAATGACATTCTTTTGAAAATATTATCTAACAGTCTCTAAAAGATCTTCGTACGTAGGTCCATTAAACAGAGATCGTTAAAAACAAAACTTAACGAGTCTAAAATATTCTCTAACAGTCTACAAAATGCAACCAAAGATAGCTGAAAACATAATTGTCTGCCAATCAATACACTTGTCAAAAGTTTTTACACTGATCACTGGTTGTTTTAAGAAGGATTTGGAATTCTCTAAAACCTTTGAAATTATACATGTAGATTTCAATCTGAATAAGCTTTATTTTCACATATAGAAAGCATACATTCACATGACAACCAAGCATCTATTCTTGTTATTAAAGAAATGAATTTACAGTAGTCTTTGGGTATAAATGGCTTCTTATATTTTCTTCAAGACTTAAACAGTCTAAACTTCTGCAAAAATAAGTAAATAAGTAAAAAAAAAA
>CAIGRK010039466.1:0-14968 GCA_903798315.1 Fraxinus greggii | reverse complement strand
ATAGATTAAATAGATTAATTAATATCTGATTTTTGTATAAATAAAGTTTATATCTAAAATTTGAAATTATAGCTTTAAAATTCTGATTTTTTGTAATTTCCTCTTTGGTCAATCTTAATCAGGCTCATTCTTCTTGTTTCTGGGCAGCTATTAGTTCCTAGTTCTTTAGCCTATGTTTGAGCCCACTTCTTTCTCATTTTTTTTTTCATTCATTTTTCTACAGTACTCATTTTCAACCAAAGTGAAATATTAGGCCGCCTTCCCTTCTCGTTGACATTTTTCTGGCTTTTGAACATATAATGATTTAAAAATATTAAATTTTATTTGTTGTTTCCTTCCTGCAAATTTCGTTTGCTTTGGATGTTTTGTGTCGTTGGTACTAAAATTTGCATAAACTTCTTGAATGTAGCCAGAGTGAAATTGAAACCATTATAATCCTTCTTATCAATAAATATTTACAAAAGATCATAAACGAGCCTGTGTCTAAACGATCATTCTAAGGAGTCCAAAATAAGTACAAAATTCAGAAACAAAGACTAGTATGTATTAATCACAAAGACCCATAGGTAACTTATGTTATATACTTAAAAGCACAAAAGCTAGAAAAGTGAATAAAACGTGAAAAGATAATAGATTCAATAGACATAATCAGGGGGCAAGAAAGGCATGCAAAATTGAACATCTTTATCTCAAATAGTCATTTTTCCTCTTACTCCTACTTGAGCATTAAATCAGCAAGTTTAGGAAAAGAAAGTTCTAAATAGGTGAATTAAATTTATTGATCAATATTTTATTGTCACGGTCTTGATAAACAAGGAAATCAAAGAAAGATATATAGCGATTTAAATTAAAGATAGAAAGTATGTAGCACTTGTTTGATAAAGATTATCAGCACATTACTCTCAAAATCAAAGTAAATTAGTTAAAAAATAATAATTTTTATAAGTATAATCATCCGTCACGTATATCGAAATCAATCTGGTGGCATGTGAAATACATATGCATCAATTCTCAATTTTTTAATATACATGTGAACTTTTTATTTTTTTTTACATATACATTAATTTTGCCGCAATCATTACATTTTAATTCATGCCTTTTGATATATGGAATTCACACTTTTAATTTCTGTGTATGTAGAATTCATTTTGAAATTATTTATCTAAAGTTATCCATAAATTTAACTTCTTCTATATATGTGAATTCACGTGTTTGGTATCTTTTGCGTGCTGTTAACAGATTTAGCCAATAAAAGATTTAGTCAATTTTGTTAACTTTCATATATGAATTATTTTTCCTAATACATGTTTAGTAATTAATTTTTATATATAAATTCATATCCTATATGTTTGGTAATTAATTTTTATTTCACACCACGTGTGTATGGTAATTAATATTTTTAACCTGATTAAATATTTTTAGGTGTTCCTTTATAAACTTTAAATTGATAATACATCATGTTGTAGCTCCTAAAGTAGTACGACATTATAATTAATATACCAGATGAATATTATTTGCTTATGAAGAGTATGAATTATAATTTTCAATGTTTCAAAATATTGCTTTTGAATAAGCAATAGTAAAATAGCACATTATAATTCTTATTATTATTCTAATTAGATTTTACTTGATCTCTATAATAATATAGAATTTAACATAAATTATATTTTTACTCCTTAATAGTAAATCATTACATAATTTATTACTCTGAATAGTAATATGTTATTACTCTTAAAGATCATGATATTATTGTTATTCTAGAGTGAAATACGATTTAGACATTTAAATATTCCAAAAGAATATGGCAAAATTATTTGGATTAATTAATACAAATCAATATTCTTAATAAATATTGTGTTGCTATAAAAGAAGTTCAATTTTATATTTATTAATATTTTTGAAGAATATTATGTGGTTTTTTTTTTTTGAAGAATCACAATTTATACATTTTCAATGTAAATATTGTATTGATCATAGACAATTACAATTTTAATTAAGCCCCTGTTTGGAGCACATTTTCTACCTCATGAAAATGAAAAAAATGACCATTGCACAGGTAGCTAGGCCCCACCTTAGAGAAAAGAAGTCGGGGCTGAATTTGATAGCAAACAGTCATATTTTTCATTTTCTGGCTAAATAATGTGCCTCAAACAGAAGCCAAATTGCTTCTAAAGAAGCGATATGTTAATTATATCAATATTCCTGAAGAATATTGTTTGAGACTCCAGAAGAGTCAATATTGTTTAATAGAAGAGATCAACTTACTATTGTTAGTAATTTGTTCTCCACTAAATATAAAAGAAGCTTCAGAGTTTCTAATTCTTAATTGGTACAATATACTAACTCTAGTGATTATTTTGATAAATATTGTATTGAACTAAAAGCTCAATAACTTTTGCTTGGCATGTCCATTAGACCATCACTGGATAAACAATTATACGAAATTAAAAATTCAAATGAACATTTAACGAAGAACCAAAAGATTCTTTAGTCTAAAGAATTCATGTATGATGTTTGTTCTTGAAAATTGGTCATTGATAACCACTAGCTAAAATATGGATGACTTCTCTATATTTCTGAAAATTAATTAAGGTGGTAAGTGGGGCCACATCATCCTCTACGTTGACTATTTAAATATTATTTGCATCTAATATATTTGATACAAATACTAGATGATTGCATGGTATTCGCAACCGAAGTTTGAAAATTACTGCTCAAATTATGAGCATAATTTTCAGAATATATAATCAAGACAGTATCTTGTTAATGCTGGTGATCTTAAATCTCAATCTTTTAATAAGTGTTAGTTGAGATGTAGATAAATGGTTTACACTATTTTTTGTTAAACGCTCTCAATTAATTAAGAACAAAGTACTTTCCATTTCTATTTAAGGAATGCTATTACATATCATACTAATAACATAGTTCTCCCTATTATAATTGACTTATCGTCGAGCCTAATTTTTTCATCAACTTATTTTGTTAGTGCAGTATATATAAAATTAATCTACCACAATTCATTGAGATAAAAAGTAAAAAAATGCTGAGAATAAATGCATAGTTTGAACATTTATCCCTAACAGGTGATATTTTATATCACGATAAAAATGATTGTAAATTTGATTTGACAATTCTCTCAACATTAAGGAGAGGAACTAAGAAGTTGGAAATAATGTACAAATGCATCGGTATCCTTGCAAAAGATAATCCGCAGTAGAAGTTCGAAATATAATTTATTTATATGCATTTACTGACCAAAGAGATCAATAATATCTCACGCACTAGTTTTAGATGTTCCAATATCAATTCAAGAAATATCCAAAAATCTCAATTTTGACTGATTTTTCAAATCACACACTTGTAGGTACCAATTTTTCCTTTTGTTTATCGCAGTACCTTAAGAGTGTTGTAAGTGGTAAGTTTATTAGTGAATGACAATTGTACCCCTACAACTACAAAAATTATTATCATTAGATCCCTAATTCTTTTATATAAATATGGGACTTTGATTCTCAATGTAATACACATAAATCTGTTGATTTCTCCAATTTATATCTAAGAGTTCATTTTTCATTTAGGTTTGAAGTTTCAACTTTCCCTAGAGCCATTATTTTTTTTTAATATACGGCTAAGGTTTAGAACATCGTCAGGGCTATTGTCACTTCAATTTCTAACAAAGATAGTTGATTCCCATTAATTTGTTCAAACCAGTCATCGGCAAGAAATTGAATGACCATTGAACGGCTCAGTCACAAGAAAAAAATATGACAAATTTGGTAGTTCAATCGTAGCGAAACAAAAAAATCATAGTTGTCTACAGGAATGCCAAATAACTTTAAACTAATAAAATAATAAATATATTATTCTAACTAAACTCTCCCCGAAGTTTTCTTAAATTTGCTCTTTTATAAAATTTGAAACTCATTGCACTAAATATTTATTAAAGGTAATTATTTATATTTAAATGAAGCTAATAAGTCATGTTTGGTGGCCTTTAATTTTTTATTTTTTTTTTTTAAATTATATTTTGAAATCAAATAGGGGCTAAATTGACAAGGCAAATGTTCAGTGGCAGCGTCGTAATATTGAAGTAAACATGTGTCAAATTAATAACCAGAAGTTCATGGTCTAAAACCCCAAGCTGTACCTTCCGTTCAAACCCCTTATTCTGTGCCATTAAAAGTCAAAACCCTCGTGTAATTTTGTGCGCCGCCATGACAGTACTCAGCCGGCTGAGAGCTGCGGCGCAGCCACTTGTATTTCGACTTAGTCTCAACAAGAGCCAGAGAGCCTACGGGTCGGCAGTTGCAGCTCAGCTGGACTACGATTACTATTACTATAATGATGAAGATGAGGAACCGCAGAGAAAGGAGAACCGGAGGGGAATGCAGGAGGCAACGCCGCCGGAGGAGGGGTGGGACGCAGTGGGGAGGGGGGCGCAGTGGGTGATCATGGGAGATCCAATGGCGAGGCAACACATGTACGCCGAGAGGCTCTCGAAGATTCTAGACGTCCCTTACATTTCCATGGGTAATCTCGTTCGTCAAGAACTCCACCCTCACTCGTCCCTCTACAAACAGGTATACTTCAATTTTTTTCCCTTTACCGTTGTCCTTTTTAAGAATGGCTTGAAAATCAAAGAAATCAAGAAATGTGTATAACCTTTTTTTAGACTGAGTAAAAGGAATTGAATTATAAGCAGATGAATGCAAAAAAACTACATAAAGATGGAAGAAAATTGAAGGCTTTAGGTTGATTGTTCTCTTGGTTGACTCAGAAGATGAACCAAAGAGCATGTCTGGTTAAGCTTAAAATGTTTGTTGTAAGTGACTAAACAATTAAGCTTGAAAATAAGTAATCTTTAAGGTTTCTAATTGCAGAATGTGATTCTAGTTTCTTTATAAGCTCAACAGAAGTGCGTAAAAACGGAGTCGAACGTAGAAACAGAAGTTTGTTGCCTTGAGTCTTGAATTATTTTTTGTTGGCTCGGAATTGGAAGCCAACAGCTAAATGAAACTATGAAAGTACTATTTGAACTTTAACTGAACCGTTTGGGATTAGCCTACCTCATAGAGAAGTTGATCTAGCTCGGATCAAGCCTTTCTGGCTGACACTGAGAGAGGGAGGGGGTTGGGGTTGGAAAAAAGAAAGAAAGAAACCATTGATTTAAGCTTAAAATGTTAGGCCTCCTTTTTGTGGCATAATCTTTCTTTATTATTATTTCAGCAATGATAAAGTTTTTCATTTTCTTTTTCTTTCTATTTGATCTTGGTACAGATTGCTGGAGCAGTGAACCAAGGAAAGTTAGTCCCAGAGGATGTAATTTTTCGGCTATTGTCAAAGAAATTGGAGGAATGTTACTGCAGAGGTGAAACCGGCTTCATCTTGGATGGAATTCCGCAAACACAGATTCAAGCTGTTAGTTTTTAGTTCCTATACACATTTTTCCGAATTTATTTCTTCCCTTTTTTAATCCAGTGGAGCTTTATTCTAGAACTTATTTGACACATTCCACTTATTTCTTTCTTCACAGATGATAGATATTCACAATCTTCATATGAGGAATATCAAATGGTCAAGGCTTTAAATGATAGTTGGCAGCCTTGAGTGTGTTCTCAAATGTTTTAAATTGAGTTGAAGTTCTTATGCACTCCGTTAAGTTCAATTTCAAGCTCCTGTTTCGTGTTGTAAAAATTTAAGCCTCCGTTTGGCTACCAATTTATGAGTTTTGTCAAAGTCAAACATTAATTTCAACTATACATTCGTAACTACTACTTATTTATTTATTTTTTGAAAAGTAAATACTACTAATTTAGAATCCACACATTTTGTAAGATCCACTACTATTCATCTTTATAAATTGATTTATAAATCTATCAAATGGTGGCAAACATTTTTATCTAGATTTGTCCAAGCACATCTGAATTTGACAGTGTCTGTGCATGTAGTTTTGAATGTCCGTTGTTCAAATTTAGAGGGAAAAGAACTCAAAACTGTGTAGTTCAACTTCTGTGAAGAAATTTGATCTATATTGGTTTCAAACGATGCAGGTATTTTGAGTATTTTGTTTGTTTATACTCATATTTTTTGGTCTTCACAGGAGATCCTGGATCAAATTGCCGATATAGACTTAGTGCTGAATCTCAAGTGCACAGATGATTGCTTGGTGAAGAAATCACCAGGGAATGGAATCTACACTCCTCGAGAATACCATTGCATGGCTTGCTCAGGATTCGATCCAAGTTTTCAGCCACAGAATGATCCTCTGAAATCTTCCAATGCTGACACGGATACTGCCTGGAAGGAGAGATTTCGTGTGCATGCAGAGCAGGTAAGTCCATAACGGGGTTTAAACTTAACATTACCTGTGTCTGGTTTGGAAGAAAGTTGATTGAATTTTGATATGGGTTGGAGAAGCTTTCCTGATTAATTTGTTGTGATTCGATGTTTCAACCTATGAACTTTATATGATTGTGCAAAATCCTTTTCTTTTCAGTTGATTCTATTTTGAGGAGTCTTTTTTACTATGAACGGTAAAATTTATTCTCTCAAGTTAACAGTGTAACCCCAACATGCTAATAGTGCACATTCTGTTTTCTTCAGAGGAAACCCTTAGAAGAATATTACAAGAAACAACATAAGCTTATCGACTTCCAAGAGAGTGATGCACCTGGCGACACCTGGCGAGGCCTATTAGCTGCGCTTCACCTGCAGGACACGAATGATTTAGGTTCTGCTGTCAAGTCAACGCATAAGTTGACCGCATGATTTTGCCCAATTTATTTTNAAAATTTATTCTCTCAAGTTAACAGTGTAACCCCAACATGCTAATAGTGCACATTCTGTTTTCTTCAGAGGAAACCCTTAGAAGAATATTACAAGAAACAACATAAGCTTATCGACTTCCAAGAGAGTGATGCACCTGGCGACACCTGGCGAGGCCTATTAGCTGCGCTTCACCTGCAGGACACGAATGATTTAGGTTCTGCTGTCAAGTCAACGCATAAGTTGACCGCATGATTTTGCCCAATTTATTTTTCGGATTGTTTCATTTCCCATTTCAGCGTGGTAGTAATGTAAGGAATACGGGTACATTAGAGTTGATTGGAGTTTTATAGTAAAATATTGCGGATTACCCTATGTAACAGGAGTGTAACAATGAACATTATAAATAGCAAGATATTTGTGTCTCCCTAAACTCATTTTTTGGTAAGAATTGAGCAGATATGATCTTTTGCCTCCAGTGGACTTTTCACTACTAATGTGACAAGAGAACCTTAGTTCTCTTGTAGTTTTCTGCAATAATCATACATTTAGTGAACCATACTTATGGTTCTCCCAACAGGGAATTTTTTTTTTCTTTTTTTTTTTTTTTTTGATGCCCAATGAAGACAGGTGATCAATTCTAATTATTTGAGTAACTTGTACATGTTTACAGGGACAACTACTAAAAGTTATTTTTCCTCTCCAAATGTTCCAATATACCATTGTTCGGCCAAAGAAGCTCCTTTACATCTTAGAATGTTGGTATCTAAGAAGATTCGACTGGTTAGATATTACGCAGATTCAGTGAGCACCTAAACTTTTAAAGTAAATAAGTAATTCTTTCATCCAATTAAAACAGAAAATTAATAGCAGGCTGGAGTGGCACATATTTCATGCCAGTACTTTTTTGCTAAAAGTTTCAGATGAGCAGCAAGATCGAGGACTTCCATCGAACGACCACAAGGAGCTTCCTTGACATTTAGATGTTGCAGTTGGGGTTTAACTATTTCAATTGAGGCTAGGAATCTGATTTGAGATGCATTGTGGATAACTCTAATCCCTACGTTGGAGATTAAAAATAGTTAGAAAACGAGCACAAATTCATAGCACGTCACCCTTAACATAAGAGCTCATTCACTCGTCGTGAAGACAAGTATTCAGTATAATTTTAGGCTTCATATACTCCAACATGTTCAATGCATCAGCTGTATCACTGGACTTGATTCCAAAGGACATACTTGAACAAAGCTCAAATAATCTATTCGGGTTTGACAAGGACTACCACGAGCTTCAGGTTAATACAGGACTGGATATACAATTTTCCGCCTGCCATCCTGGCTACGAAAGGATGCCTGTGACCACCTTATAACATAGTAAGCATTTCCAATCACAAATTTGACAAATAACAATTCAAAGTGGGTTCAAGTGCCTATAAATTTGAGTCCTACAGAATGTGCATAATAATAGTATCCTACAAAATGTGTGAATTATAAAAAGTCTCGGCAAATATGTTGATGACTAATACAAACTGATCGAATTTAATTAATTTAAGCTTTCACAAACATGTACTACTAATTTAGTAAACGTTTTTTTACATGAATCTTAATTCATGTTTTGATGGAACCAGCAATAAACCAAACAAAGCTTTAATTTGTTGTCATCATCTAATTTTTGGCTTTAAAAGAAAATCTTTAAAAACTGAAATACATTGACATTTTCAAAACATAAAGATGTCATTAAAGAAGCTTTTTGAGAAATTATAATGAAAAAACGTATTCCTAACTAAAATGGATCAAAAAGAGCATATCCTTTTAGGATAGAGAGCACTGAAATTGCATTAAACTAATTGCTGTCTCATACACCATTTCATTTAGGGAAAAATCTTTTCAACCATGATCGGCCAAAAGTTACTCGACCAATCCAATTTTGCCATATGCCTCCAATAAACCATCTTGAAGTGTAAATTTCATCATAATAATACACGAAAATTAATTACAAAGTTTGGAACTATAAATAGAAAATACCGTCCAATTTGTGATGGATGATCGTGTAAACAGAAGAATATGATGCAGATGATTTGGCCAGAACTTCTGAGGAAAAAAGAAGGGGCAACTAATGTCATGTTCAGATTTAAACCTTTTATTATTATTATTATTATTATTATTATTATTATAAAGTGAGTTCCCAGAGCCAGACCACTTGTTCCCTGTGCTTTACTTCTACCATATTGTGTGACAGCAACTAAACCACGAGCAAATCAGTCAGTTAAGGCACTTCTTGCAGACACGCAACTGGGTTTCATGAGTAATGCTATTTAGCCCTACTCGGGTTATAACTCCAGTCTAGGCAGCGTTAATGTGACATTAAATGATATGTGAAATTAAATAAATCATTTAATAATTTAACACCACCTAGACTGAGGTTGTAACACAAGTGGGGCTATATAGCATTACTCGGGTTTCATTTCCCATTTTGCAGATTGCCGCTGTGGAGCAAAACTAGTGATATATATTGGAAGTATAAGTGACCAATAATGTACTATTTTGTTCAATATGAAAAAAAAGAATGATATTTGCACCACTGATGTTTAATACGAGTCTAGATAACGGCACTTGTCACATTAAATTTCAGATTTAATTAGATACAAAAAATTATGGCACGTTTAATAAGACCTATGATATGTTAGCACATAAACTAGTGTTCAACACCACAGGTGCTGGATAGCATTATTCACATGAAAACCACTCAACAAGTAAATTTTCTATAGAAAGGGAAGTAAGGAACTATATAATGAATGTTTTAAGCACAGGTCAAGAAGAAGAGAAAATGCACTTCATTTGCAAATTAAGAACCTAGCAGCAATCTTTCTTTTGTTAATTTTCAGGAATCAACATGGAGAGACAGTTGATAATCGTGCATAAGGTACACAGAATATTATTTCAAACATAAAGTATTAACTTACCATGATTCGGAGCCTTCTCCCTTTGCCTACAGATCAGATATTATGCATGTCAGAGAAAGCTTTTACAATTTCAAGTATGGTCTACTTGCTACGAAATGTACCTCGGGTTTTCAGTTTCATCGGTAACACGGTCACTAAGCTTTGCCATCTCAGCATCTAGCAGTACATTATTTGTTTTTAATCAGTTGCTATCCCAGGCATCACCATTCAATTATTATAAGCAAAAAGAACCATCATTGAAAAGATATAAAAGGAACAATTTTCACACATAAATGATAAACCTATGAATAATTAAAATAAAAATTAACTCAGAAGGGAAGGAAAACAAAAATAAGATTTAACACCCAATTACTCAGTTACACAAATAAAATCAAATTCAATAAACCATGAAAATCAAAATTGAAAAGAAATTAATTTGGAACCTTTTGAACAAAATTGAGGTGCATCAGAATGACAGTACAGAATAGGATGATGCCAAGAAGATACAAACGCCCCAGCATAGCTCTGCTTTTGGCTGTCAGCATCTGCGAGAATTGCTCTTGCAATAAATACAGGCGTTTCATGTTTGTGTGTGTGCACAGACAAGTGCCAATTTCAATAAGTGTTTATGTAAAATAGGTTTGAGTTGATCAGAATATATGACCTAATAAAGAGAGGTGAAAGCAGAATTATTAACCTCAGCAGATTACCCCGAGCATTCAATAGCCTCCAGATACCAGGTGTACAATGTACGTAATGTTATCGTTTGCACAAAGAAATTCCAATGAGCTTCTGTATATATGAAAAAAATGACCAGTCTCATTCTCATAAATGATCTGGAAAATAAGACATCTAACACATAAGTAATGAAATTGGTAATAATATGCCCACACTGCAGTACTCAGCTTCTAATAATGCAATACTTGCTATTAAAGAACCGAATATCGGCCAGGTTGCACTGAACTAGGAAGTGATGAAGCTTGCATTGTGATTTCCTCTAAGGCACGTTTAAGTTCAGCTTTTGCCCTCTTGACAGATTGCTCAGTAGGACCCTCAATGAACAAATACAGCTTCCGTTCCCCAGTTCCTGTAACCCTGCCAGGTGCAAAATACTGCCCTCTAGTTGTGATGGCAGCCCCAGTCCATTCAGAGATGGGACCTAAAGTTTCCTTGTGGGTCACCTTCCAACGAGCATTTTGTGGAAAATCATTTATCTCCAATTCTGCCTCGTAATGTTCAGGCATAGCATCAGCCTGAATCTTTGCTAAGTTATGCTGCAAATTCATGGCAGCTGCCAGTGCCGCTGCCCTAGCTGCCGCATCGCCGCTGCCAGCTGGTAGCCCAGTCCCTGGGACAGCTGTGGCTACACCTGGTATTGTTATACCAAGTACACCAGGCAAGGAAACAGGTAATGAACCATTGGGATTTAGCTGAGCAGCTGAGATTGGTGTCGGAGTTGAGGCCGCACTCACTTTGGAGGCAGCAGCTAAAGCAGCAGCCTGAGCAAGGACAGCTTGGTGAGAAATTTCCCCTCCTGCCTTTCTGATTCCTTCATCTTCATCTTCTGAATCTGATTTATCCTCTTCAAATCCATATTCCTTTGCCTGTGCTTTCTTTGCGGCTCTCCTAACTTCATCCTCCTCTTCATTGAACTTGAAACCACTACCACCATAACCAGTCCCATGTGCTTGCTCAAGCCCCTGGTTCACCTTCACCATAAAGCCATCAGCCAGAGCTTTCAGGTCAGCAGGAACAACTTGCTCAGATAATTCAAGGGCTTTCAGAAGATCTGGCGCATATCTTGCATCTTCTTCAGATACAAATGTAATAGCACAGCCTTTTCGACCAGCTCGACCAGTCCGTCCAACACGATGAACATAGTCCTCATAATGATTCGGAACATCAAAGTTGATAACTAATTCGAGCTCCTTTACATCTAAACCTCTTGCAGCAACACTTGTTGCAATCAGTAAATTGCACACATTAGCTTTGAAATCAGATATAGTGGATTCGCGGTCTGTCTGATCCTTTGCCCCGTGAAGGGAAAGGCACGGGTATCCATGCTTAAGTAAATCTCTGAATAAAGCATCGCATTTCTCCTGTGTGTGGACAAATATCAAAATTTTTCCCTTCTCATACCATTCTCCCAATAATTCTAAGAGTCTGAGGAACCTATCATTTTCTGGTCTTAACTCAACTAATTGGGTTATGTCCTTGTTAACAACACTCCTCCCACCTACCTGCATCTCAATGGGTTTGTCCAATACTTTGCGAGCCAGAATTTCAACTTGACGAGGAAAAGTGGCAGAAAAGAGTACAGTTTGACGATCTGGTCGTGTATTTTGGACAATTCTTGTGATCTGAGGTTCAAAACCCATATCAAACATTCGATCAGCTTCATCCATGACCAAGTAAGTGACCCGACGCAGATTCGTAATCTTCCCAGCACTAGTACAAAGTATATCAATCATCCTACCAGGTGTACAAACAACAATCTCGGTCCCTCGTTTCAAGTCACTAATCTGCTGGGCCACACCAGAACCTCCATATACAGGCACACAGCTGATACCCATCACCTTCGTAAATTTCTTGATGTCACTGTGGATTTGCTGGACAAGCTCTCTTGTAGGAGCCATTATAAGCCCAATAGGACCGTCACCAGGCATCAAGGGGGGCTGGTCCTTTATATGTCTCAACATTGGCAACACAAATGCTAGAGTTTTGCCAGAGCCAGTCTTTGCAATACCAATGCAGTCTCGACCACTCATAATCACTGGCAGCGCCTGTGCTTGAATCGGCATAGGTTTTTCATAATTTAGCTTCTTTATTGTCTCCAATGTTTTTGTTGTTAATCCAGTCTGATGCCAGGTCTTGACTGGCTTTGGAACATCCTTTCCATGTATCTTCAGTTCCAGTTCTTTCCTATAAGCAGACACCTCTTCAGAAGTCATTCTCAAGACTTCCTTAACTTCAATATAGAAATTCTTACGAAAGGGAGGATATTCGATTTTAGAATGATCAACAATTGATAGTTTCTCAACTTTGGTTTTCTTCACCCGTTTCATGAACTCTGCATCATCTTCATCCTCCAGAGGATCTTCATCGTTCTCAACATCCCCATAATCTGAATCAGAATTTTCCCCAGGGATGATTCTTCCCATCAATTTACTAGCACCCTTCTTTTTAGGATGTTCCGCATTGAGCTCACCATATTTATCAACCATTTGATTTGTATCTGTGGAAGCAGAAGGGGCATGGTCATTCAGCTTATTAACTTCAGGCAATACCATAGAATTCATGAAAGCATCTAATGGATCAATTTCATCATCCACAACAGCATTGCCACCTTCATTCTCAGAAGCAGATGCAACCTCATTCTTCAAGTCAAGGGAAAAGCCATTCCCATCCTCATCCATTAGCTTGGCAGCTACAGTCTCGTCAACGTCCATGTCAGTTTTCCCCTCAATGCCAGCTTCTTCATCATCGGATTCCCCTTCCAGGGTCCATGTCTTACCAGACTTTGGTTCATCCACATTTGCAGTAATTCCAAGTTTTTCCTTCTCAGATTCCTCCTTCTTTCTTCGTAGCTCCTGCCATTCCTGTACTCTCCTCCTCCTCTTTTCCATCTCCTCATCCAATCTCACTTGTTCTTTGGCCAAGTCTTCTTCCCAACTCTTCTCTTTCCTGCCTGTTGAGTCTTCATCTCCCCGTTTTGGAGGGCTACTGCCATCACGATCATCCCTGTGCCTGTTGGACTTGATGCTTAGCTCACGATCTCTGTTCTTGTTATCATCCTCTCTCCTACGCCTTTTTCTCTCACGTTCCATAAAATCATCATCATCGCCACTACTGTGTGCGCGAACCATTTCACGGCGTCTCTCCCTATCTCGCGTTTTCTCCCTCTCCCTATCTTCCCTGTCTCTCTCCCTCCTTTCTCTCTCTCTTTCTCTATCCCTCTCCTTCCTCTCCCTATCCCTTTCTCTATCTCTTTCCCTCTCCCTTTCCTTCTCCTTCTCTCTTTCCTCCCGCGCTCTGTCCCGTTCCCTCCGCTTTTCCTTCTCCATTTCCCTCTCTCTATCTTCCCTATCCCTCTCTCTGTCTCTGGCCTTATCTCTGTCTTTTTTCCTATCCTTCTCTTTGTGCCTCTCCTTGTGCTTTTCTTTGTCCCTATACTTATCATCAACACTCTTCTCCCTATCCCTCTCCCTCTCCTTATCCTTCTCTCTTTGCCTTTCCCCATTTCTCTCTTTTCCACGAGTTCTATCTTCTCTGTCACGGTGACTCCTCTTCGATTCTTCTTTTTCAGAACCTTCTCTCTTAGATTTATTTTTTGACTCTTCCATAAACACACCCTGATACAATTAAATAGAAACCCTTCGATTTATCGGCGTCCCAATTACCGAAACAATCTTCGAGAACCCCTAACGTTTTCTGCAAACTGCAAGACGCGCCAAATTTAAGTATAAAATCAACTTAGAAATATAATGAATAGTTATCGGAAAACCTAATATTCGATTTATCAGCGTTCCGAAAACAGATTGTAAAACCCTAATCTTTCCGTAAAAATAGCAAATCGACTAACTTAGAGGGGGAAAGGAAGGCATACCGTAGATTTATAGGAAACTTCTTGTTACTGCTTCATGAGGCATTTAGAACTGATTTCCCTGGAAAAATAGTGATTTTTTGTGTTGATTTTCTGGAAATAAGCCTCTTTCAATTCGTTTGGAAAAAGAAACAAGCCTGCCTTTGAAAAGCAAGGAAGGGCGGGTTTGTTCGGCCTACCCGTATCCGAACCGGTCCGCACAAATTAAGGATGAGGAGACGCCCTAGTTTAAGCCTCAATTTGTGAAAAATTAAAATAAAATAAACAATAATTGTATTTTGAAATAGTGATTTTCTGATGAAAACATGATTAAAAATTAAGAATAGAATTATTTCATTGAATAATTTGTACTTGAAAATTAATTTTAAAAAAATTGTAATAATAAGGCTCAAACAATGGCGTTTCTTTAATTTTTAAAATTTATTTTTCTTCAAATTTATTTCTAACTACATGTTCCGTGAAATTAGTAATTTTTATCAAAAATATTTAACTATATATTTTATTAAATTTTATCAAAATTTATTAAAATCACTATTTTAAACTAAAATAAATATGAATTTATTGTAATATTGTAAGATAATTATTAATGATTCTTTGGTCTTATTAGAATACCCCCTGTTTGGTGGCCTTAAAATTTAGTCCATGTTTGTCTCCCTTTA
>CAIGRK010039430.1:0-18363 GCA_903798315.1 Fraxinus greggii | reverse complement strand
TTTATTTATTTATTTATTTGGGAGGGGAGGGAAGGGGGATTAGTTTAATTATTATAACTGTTAATATTTGTAAAAACGTGAATTTTCATTTTAACATTTTAAAATTAGTCAAATTGGTCTACAGGGTTCAAATTTTTATTTTTCTGATCAATTAGACGAAAAACATTCATATGTCCTTATGCTGCAATTAAATTAAAGGTTTAATACTAAGTGGCATATATAAAAGATTTGAGTAAAATCTGGAAAAAAAAAGGATTTAGGATTGCACCTGCAATTATTCCTTTAAAACGTATTTGATTTGTTTAAAAATAAGCGAAAATTGGTCAAATATGCAAGTCTAATTAAGTTAATTGTCCCAATAATTACTAAATTTATGTTTGTGTATTCCGATTAGTTAATAAAGTTTAAGATGTTGTGTTTTGACCACTAAATTTATCCGAGCATTGGATGTTATTCATTGGTATAACATTTGTTTCAAACTTTTAACGAAATTGATGACGCGGTTGACTGAATGTACAGAGACGCCGTGTAACACCGGTGCCAAATTGCCAAGTAAAATGCCTCTTTTATTGCTCACTAAACTTTGAAAAATATCTTCGATTGCTCATTATATTTTGGAAAATATTTTCGATTACTCACTGAATTTTGAGAAATCGAATTTTCGCCACTAAATTTGTAAAAGTTACTTCAGCCTATTATTTGCTAAAAAATGTGTACCACAAACGCACAACCCGCGTTTAAGTATAGAGTGGACAAACGAGTTCGGGTTATCGATTCCATGAGGAATGATTGCTCAATAGTTAAATTTAATTTTAATAATGAAACACACAATAAATTTAAATTTTTCAAATGATGAAAATTTTCATTGAATTTTAAACTATTTTTACCCTTTGAAAAATTCGAATTTATTTCGTGTTTCTTTGTTAAAAATAAATTTAATTATTGTGTAATTGAGTAATCATTCATCGTGGGATCGACAACCTCTTACTCATTTGTCCACTTATTACATGTACACAACATTGCGCTTGCAATACACATTTTTTATCGAACAATAAGTCACATCGTTTTTATAAGTTTAATGATCAAAATTCGACCACTTTAATGTTTAACGAGCAGTCGAAGACATTTTTTAAAGTACAGTGGGCAAAGACGTATTCTTGCGGACAATTTGGTAACAGTGTGACGGGGCTCCAACATTCCATCAACTGCGTCATCAACCGTTGAGGTTTCAAATGGACGTGTAACGTCAATACAATTAGTAGCTAAAACTCCATATTTTAAATTTGGGTGAGCAAGTGCGCACATGTATAAGTTGATGATTATTGGACAATTAACTCAGTATAATTTTTCATTTAAAAAAAAAATAATAGTAAACTTGAGATGTTACTGTCTTCGCGTGTATGCCCGAAGAAATTGAAAATGGAACACACTTTCCATCAGCTTCAGGGCTAAGATCTTGAACTGAAATACAAATTCAAAGAAATTATGAAAATGGAAAATCACAGAAAAATATGCTTCGGGTGCCTTCAACGCCGAATTGAAGCTGATTTCAATGGGAAACTAACCTTCCTTTATGGCCTTTCCAATTCCCCTCTCCCTTTCGGCTCATCCGCCGTCGTTCAGGTACTCTTCAGCCATCTATACATACGATTAACACGAATCTATGTATTTGATTACGTATTGATTTTTATTTTTATGTAGATGTCCAGTTCCAGTGGAGAGGCTTCACCACGATTCACATTGAACTATATGCCTTATTGCAAAGATGATTGCTTGGCTAAATACATGTATAATCTCTTACTATATTTCGTGCAAATTTTGTTGATCAGTTGGCTTTATTGGAAGCTAAAAGTAAATGCAGTATGATTTGTGCGGATTGAATTTGTTTATGGATTTTATTATTATGAAGGTGATAAATGCTATAGACTTGGTGAGTGTCAAGATTCAACTAAATGCTTATTAGGATGGCTATTAAATCCGTAAGAAAAAGAAGCACAAATAGCTTTACTCTTAGGTTTTTTCTTAACATATATACTTCTAGTTTTCGACTCGCATATGCTTAGAATGGAAGAAACTGTTGTTAGAAATTGTATACCATAATATACAAAAATTAGATTGGAAACTTGGAAATAAAACAAGTAATTTGAAAGCTTGTTTAACAGATACTTGTTTAAGCAACTTTCTCGAGGATGGTAGTTTTCTATCAATTAGTGCAAAATGCTACTTGGAAAATTCTATTTTTGGATAAGATATCTGATAATGTAAGAAAAAATTTGGACACTCCCCAAACCTCTGTTTATAATTTGTGGCGGTATAGGTTCTCTGGAATGGAAATTCCATAAAGAACTGGGCTTTCTTGAAAATAGCATGAATTGGCTTCCCTCCTGGCATATAGTTCTCCCTTTTTGCCAAGATTTGACTGCTTATAAATGATTTAGCAGGAATAGATAGGTCAATTCCTTTCTCCTCATTTACTCATCTACTGGCACATATCTTTAAGTTCAACCATTTCTTCGAAGTTGTTGAAGAACCATTTTTCAAAGAGTTACAGCTCTTCAAGTTTGCATCAGAAAGACTCAGTTTTGAGACATAATTGTAACTATGTTTTTCAACAATCAGTGTCCAGACTTACTTCAGAGTATGAAGTCAGCTTCATATTTCTGAATTCTGAAACACTTTACAACTTCAGATGGATGAACTTTTTTCTTCTTTATTTCTTTACAAAGACTATTACTTTCTTGTTTCTTTACAAAAAATACGAGTAATGGAATTCTTTGTTGGTGCTTTCGAAAAGAAGAACTTTTAAGAGTTTGAAGGAAGAGGTATGCTTTACCTATTAATGGATTTAAAATCAAATATCAAGGATTCCAACCATTCCATATGGTATACTACAAAAATTCAAACATTCCCTTCTCGACCTAAATGATATGGAGGGAATTCCTATACAACTCACTTTATAGGTAATACTCTAAATACAGTAGAAATACATGGGATAACGAGATAAAGTTTTTCGTCGCAGTAGAAGCGGCAGCTAAAGATGATGTAAAATTTCCTGACGTCAAATCATAAGCAATGTCCTGAGTATTTTAAAATGAATCATCTTTACTTTTGTCGAATTAGTAATTCTGACAGAATTGGAATTTGCTTTCTTCTCTTCAGTGACGAGCGTTGTTCAAAAGAAACTGGAGGTGGTATTGGCTATACAAGAGATCAAAGGTTGTTGCTGGAATTAAAGCAAGACCATGCAGAGGTCAGTGTTGGAATTTCCGGTGAAAAATCTACTTCATTAGATTCTGAATCTCAGTATATCTCTAATGATGGCAGAAATATATTCCTTTTTGGGCCAGGATGTGAAATTTCAACCTGTAGATTCTCCAGTTGTTTTAATTGCTCAAGGACAATTACTTCATTGACTCCAACTGCTCAGATTGGCAATGCTTCCTATGAATTATTTGAAGAGTTTGCTTCAGGTTTTGTATCTGGCTCAGTTGAAGATCACATTTTGCATTCACTTAGTCTCCTAATAGAAGGAAAGGCTGCCGGACGAGATGGATTAAACTTTCTTAGTTTGGTTGGGTTACCATCATTTGAGGAGAACGGTTTTCCTGGATGCATAAGACACCCAAACATTATTCCTATTTTAGGAATGCTAAAGTTACGTAGTCAAATTATTTTAGCACTCCCAAAGACTCCATATACCCTGGAAAACATTTTACACTATAGCCCTGGTGCTGTAAAATCTGACTGGCATGTGAAACTTTTAATCTACCAGGTACTTTCTGCTCTGGCTTACATGCATGGATTGGGGGTTGCTCATGGTAATTTATGCCCATCCAACTTGTTGTTGACTGAATCTTCTTGGTGTTGGCTGCAATTTGGTGAGAAACAGCTGCTAAACTCCAAGGTGAATCCAACAAATGAAGAATACTATTATCCTTCCAATGGTGGTGTTTGTTACGAAGGATGCTCTTCTTATGGACTTTTTGCTGATTTAAAGCTCTCTGAAACTTTGGATTGGGATTCTAGTTTCGATAGCTGGTGGAAAGGAGAGTTGAGTAATTTTGAATATCTGCTCATTTTGAACAGATTAGCAGGGAGAAGATGGGGTGACCACACATTTTATACTGTCATGCCCTGGGTTGTAGATTTTAGTGTGAAACCTGATGAAAATAGTGATGCTGGCTGGAGAGATCTAAGCAAGAGCAAGTGGCGCTTGGCAAAAGGTGATGAACAGTTGGACTTTACTTACTCAACATCTGAAATTCCTCATCATGTGTCAGATGAATGCCTCTCAGAACTGGCTGTTTGCAGTTATAAAGCTAGAAGATTGCCTTTGAGTGTATTGCGAATAGCTGTTCGTTCAGTTTATGAACCAAACGAGTATCCTTCTAACATGCAAAGATTATATCAATGGACCCCTGATGAGTGCATTCCTGAATTTTATTGTGATCCACGCATATTTTATTCACTGCATTCTGGCATGCCCGATTTGGCTGTACCTGCATGGGCGGGCACTCCAGAAGAGTTCGTTAAGTTGCACAGAGATGCTCTAGAAAGCAACCGTGTTTCACGCCTAATACATCATTGGGTTGATGTTACCTTTGGCTATAAAATGTCAGGTCAGGCTGCTATTGCTGCCAAGAATGTAATGTTGCCCACATCAGCTTCCACAATGCGCAGGTCAACAGGACGCCGTCAACTCTTTACTCAACCTCACCCTCCACGTAGAACTATTACCAGGGGAACTCGTGAGCAGAACAATAGTTTAGCTAAATTGAACAATCTTGTGGGTGTGGAAGCTCTGCCTATTGAAACCAATTTACATGAATTGGAAGAAGCAGCATCATTTTGTGAGAATTCATGGCATTTGAGTCCTCTACACAATGTTTATTCAAATGAGTGTTTGAAAGGTGTCTCCTCAATGGATCATTTTAGGGACAGTTCTGTAAAGATTGAATCTAGAGAGCCTCATCAAAGAATTCATGGAGGGAGCTCAACTATTGATGTAAATTTTCTTCTTGAAAATATCGAGTTGGATGATCACAATTCTATGGGATATCAAGAACTATTTCTCTGGAGGCAAACAGCTTCCCGCTCAAAGATTTCTTCCAAATACATTGCAGATGATATATTTGCTGTTGGGTGTATTTTAGCTGAACTTCAGTTGAGGAAGCCGCTTTTTGATCCAAACTCATTACATTTGTACTTGGAAAGTGGTCTCTTACCAAGATCCATGCAAGAACTCCCCCATCATACGCAAATCTTCGTTGAAGCCTGCATTCAGAAGGAATGGAATAGGTAAAGTTCCCTATTCCCCTTCCCCTCTTAAAAGTTTTATGTCGACGTGTTCAAGTGTTTTCAATTTTCTTATTTATAAGAATTACTGAAGTTGCAGTGGCAGTTCATTTTTAGCTTAGTCTTTCTTTTTTCTTTCATGATCAGGAGGCCTTCTGCTCAGTGCCTTATGGAATCTCCATACTTCCCACAATCAGTCAAGTCGTCGTACTTGTTTTTGGCCCCATTTCACCTTCTGGCAAAAGATGAATCCCGCCTTCGTTATGCTGCAACTTTTGCAAAACAAGGAGCTTTCAAAGCAATGGGCACATTTGGTACTGAAATGTGTGCTCCTTATTGCTTACCACTTGTACTGACTCCCATCTCAGATACCGAAGCTGAATGGGCTTATATATTGCTTACTGAATTCCTAAAGTGTCTAAATCTAGAAGCAGTGAAGAAACTTATTGTACCATCTATTCAGAAAATTCTACAGGCTAGTTCTTAACTTCAATTTCAATCTTTTATCTTCCATTCATTCCCATTTTCTTTGTTTCCCTGCTTCTCATCATGTACAAAATATTTTGTTTCAGGCTACAGTCTGTTCACGTTTGAAGGTGTCTCTTCTTCAAGGCTCGTTTATGCAGGAGATATGGAACCACATAGGTAAACAAGCATATCTGGAGACAATACATCCGCTTATAATATCAAACCTATGTGTTGCTCCTCATAAGAGTTCAGCTACTGCTGCCGCTGTCCTACTGATTGGATCAAGTGAAGAACTTGGTGTACCAATTACAGTTTATCAGGTTTAATTGTATCTCATGTTTTTTATTATGTTATCGGAAAGACAAATACTTCCATATCTCGATTCCAGGAATATACTTCTTATCTAACATTTATTCCCTAACGTATTTTATTCTTCCAGACAATTTTGCCTCTGATACTCTATTTTGGGAAAGGAATATGCAACGATGGAGTTGATGTGGTGATTAGAATTGGTATGTTCTGTGTATTGAGTGAGTAACTGGTATTGTTCTAATAATGTTTTAGTTCCACTTCTAACTTGATTCAATATACTTTTCAGGTGGTCTTTTTGGAGAAAACTTCATCGTGAAACATATTCTTCCGCTATTACGAAACTTCATTCTTTCTTGCATCTATAATTCACATGCGAATAAGCCTGAGCCTTTGCAGAGCTGGGGTTCTTTGGCGTTAATAGATTGTCTGACAACATTAGATGGCCTTGCTCCAGTGTTGCCGAAGGACATGATTGTCAAGGAGCTGATTGAAGTATAACATTAGACATCTATTTTAGATTGTGTAGTGTCCCATTGATTGAATAACTAATATAACATTGAATTGCTAACATACTTGTGCAGGAAGGAAATTGCCTATATGTCAAGATTCTCATGAACAAGGATGCAGAAAATCGGGTGCTTCAGGTACTCATAATTTTTTGGTTTCTCAACTCGATGTGATCATACTATAGCAAAATTTAAAGATTTCTTTGAGTGATTATTTCTTTATCATTTCTTGATTCTCCTTCTACGTCATGACAAATCATATTTTTCTTTTATGTCTGTCCTTGGACTTAAAAAGACCATCTATGATTGCATGCAGAAATGAAATTATTTATGGAAGACGTATCTGTGATTGCATGCAGAAATGAAATTATTTATGGAAGACGTGGCTATGAGACAAGAAATTTGCGGACTTGCAAATTACAAGGAGTTTACCAGCCACTAGTTAGCATCCCCTCCCTCCCATGCACACACCACGAAAGGAAGAGGGATTTTGGTTATATTCCTATTTAATATGTAAATGCAGAGAAAATGACGATCATAAACTTGAGAGTAGCTTGAAATTCAGGCTCTCTTGTACATCCTTTCATACATATACATAGGCTTCTACTCATAGAAATGTGTTTGCTAATTCCTAGTCTGGTTCATATGCGGTATTAGATTTGATAATAATGATGATTATGTTTATGCTGCAATTAAAGGATATTTAGAAAAAGTGAAAACCATAAAATAAGAATCGAGAGCTTAATGTGAAATAACTAGGAGACAGTTTTCGTTAATAAATTGTGAGAAAAAGGTTAGTTATGAGATACAAATTGGTGAAAGACAGTTTAAATTGACACGTCTTATAAGTTGACATTGTTGAGTTATGAGCTACACTTGGAATTTATTGCTTTGCAGAAAGTATTATATATACGGAACTAGCGATGTCTTATTAGCAAGTTCTTGACGAGGATAGCTTATGCGAGCCCTCTAAGAGTTAGGTGACTGGCTTGTCAACATTTCAGCATCTCTCAAGTCTCAGGCAGTGCATTGGGATTCCACTTGCATTTTACAAGCAGCGTGTATACTGTGAACTCCTAATTCATGAGATGTTTAGGTCTTCTGTTGAATTATCATGCCCTTGTTTGGTCCTCATTATTTTCAAAATACATTTTTCTCTCTTATTTTCAACCACACATTCTTCAATAAAATAATATTATACGCAAACCTAAAACTTTTTTTTTTTTTTAACCTTACTTTCTCCATCAAAATACTATTCCAAAATACATTTTGAGTGAAAATTTGGGCTCAATCAGGCTCTATTTATGGAAAACAACAGTCCTAGAATACATTTTACCCTCTATTTATGTCATTTCGTTTTCGAGGCCTAATCATATGCTTTTGTTTCTCGTCTGAGCGTTTTAATACAGTCAAACAACTTACAAAAAGTTCATTAATGCTGAATTACTTTATTTGCCAGGGTGCTGCTAAGAGTCTTTTAAGGGTTTGTCTGCAGATTGGGCCAGATCTAACAGCATTGCATGTCCTTCCAAAACTCAAGGGATTATTTGACGAGCTTGCTTTTTCACAGGGAAAAGATAACCATTCTATTCAATTCAGAGGAAGCCTAAAGGGACCTAGAATGAAAGTGGACGAGGAAGAATGTATTGAAAGCCGCATGGACCTTGTGTGAGTCTTTGTCTTGCTCAACGTGATGTTCTATACGGAATTATATTAAATATTTTGATATATATTAAATTTTAGGATTGACCAGGTAAAACCTACTTGATTTGGACCTTTCTCGGGATTTTAATCACATAAGAAATTACGTGCTCATATAAATTCGGAAATGTTTGCAGGTTACTTCTGTATCCAACATTTGCTTCTCTACTTGGAATAGAGAAACTTCGCCAGTGTTGTGCCACATGGTTACTTCTTGAGAAATTCCTTTTAGGGAATCACAATTGGAAGGTTTAAAAGCTTATTTTATGCTTCCAAGAATTAGTTTCTTTCATTATATGAATTCTTATATGCACAGCTGCATTTTAATTGCAGTAGCACTCTTACAATTTTTGGACTAAAATGGAGTGCCTGTCAAATTGTATGAAAATAATGAAGAGGGAAAAGTAAGAATTGAATCTAGAATTTCAGAGAATCACTATTAAAGTTTGCTTAAGAACTATAAAATGCTGGAAAAAATTGCTTATGTGTTTTATGAATTGATGGATTTTTCTTAAGTGACAGCGAATGGAATGACCTGTAGAGTCTCGACACTTCATCATTTCGGATCAAGATTCCAAATAAGTCTCAAATAAACAACAACAAATTATGCATGAAAACTTTATTTGCGAAATATGTGACACCTCAAATAAAAGGAAAACTTGAATCTCAAAGTTTAGATATCTCTTATTTTGAACTTGATAAGAAATAATTTAATTATTGACCCTAAAAATAATGGCATATGCTGTAACAGTTCTACTTTTGAACTCTATTTTTCCGTTTTTAACTCTATACATGTGCACGTCTTCTGAACCTGCTGTGGTTCAGTGGGAGCATGCAGGGGAGCCATCTCAAAGTAGTTCGGAGAATGTAAATGGTAGAAGACCCACTTTCAACAAGGGCCTATCTACCAACAACACACCTGCTAAACTCTTGCTCAATGGGGTTGGATGGTCAACATCACAATCACAACGAAAAAGAGGCTCCAAAAACTTCCTACCGAATAAACATTTGTCTGCACACCATCAAAGTCTGTCTGTAAACCATCAAAATCTAACTGAAAGCAGTATCACAAGCTCAAATTCAGGAATTCAGGAACCTTGGTATTGGTTCCCTAGTCCAGCAGCTAGTTGGAATGAACTCGACTTCACTGGCCGTGCTGGTGGCCCAAAGGATGAACTTCCATGGAAGATAAGAGCTTCTATCATACAATCTATACGTGCTCATCATGGAGCTCTGAGATCTTTTGCTGTTTGCCAAGATGAGTGTACAGTTTTCACTGCAGGGATTGGACCAGGATTTAAAGGAACCATTCAGAAGTGGGAGCTGTCCAGAGTTGACTGTGTCTCTGGCTATAATGGTCATGAAGAGGTTTGCTTCTGTTTTCCATAGTTGAATCAGATTTTCTGACTAATAATTGACCTTTTTGAATTTCAAGACTGAATAGGTAATTTTTTGCATAGTGAGAACAGCAATGGAGGATAACTTTACGAGGGTGTTTGATGGGGATTAAAATTAGATTTTTAGTAGCCTGTGATAGAAGTTTTTGAAATGTGTGGTTGAAAAGTTGTGGATCCATTAAAGATGTGGTTAATATTGATTGTTTGACTTTTCCTTGGATTAAAATCAGATTTTAATCCGGATCAAACATGGGCTATATGTTCTCTATCATAATCATCTTGGTTTTTCCTTTTCTTTAAACGCATATGGAGAAAACATATAAAATTGAATTGTATAATGTATAGTGTGAAGTACGATAGCACAAAATCTAATGAGGCCTGAATTCCACTCAACCACTAAAAGCATCTCTCGTAGGAGGGATGGGATGAAAACTAAATGGTGGAAGGAAAATTCTTTTTTGGAATGTCATGTTTTGTACAGAAGATGCAACATTACCTTGTATTTCCAATTTTAAATTTGAAATTTAGAATTCATCGAGTGCCTTATTGTCACATCTTTCTCCATGATTTTCTGCATTTTTTAATTTTATTTAAATTTTACTTATTATTGTGCAATTTACGCACACAGCCATTTGATATTTGTATGAGATATGTTACACTTTGTCCCCCTCAACAGATTACACATCCTTCTCAACTTGTGAGACCTGCAATGATCCTCAAGATTGAGGGCAAAGTCTAGGGTTTTGGACAGATAAAACACTATATAATGCCAAATTATCCTTGGGAATTGACCTTTTCTTTGAAATGATGAAATGACTCCCCGGTGTGTGAATGAAAAAGAAAGAAAAATCATCCAGTCATTTAGTTCTGGTCCTTCTTGAATTTCGTGGACATGTCTCGTAGAAAAAGTTTTGACCTCCATTGGCCTTTAAGATAGTCTCCCAGCATAAGGACTTCATTTGTATAATAATAAGGTAAACTGGGGATTGGGTGAATGATTGAAGTTTTTTGAGATGAGCAGAATAATTAATAAATTCCCTCCTTTTCTTTCCCCGAGTGGGGGGCACAAAGTATGATTTATCTTGTATATCTTTCAGGAGTGAAGATGTTTTTTTCTCGAACTTTTAATTGTGAATGTGAGTTAAAATATTGATTGTAAACATTTTTTTCATATGAAAAACCAAACTAATCACAAACCTTTTTTTCATCATTTACTAAGAAATTCAGATATTGCCTTAGTTATTCTGAGAATGCTTTTAGAATTAAGTTTAGGCTGTGATATGTTACATTATGAACTTGCGGATGATGATTATAGATATATATGTCATTGCCTCTCAATTGTCAGGTTGTGAACGACATTTGTGTTTTATCATCCTCTGGAAGGGTAGCTTCTTGTGATGGAACAATACATATATGGAATGGACAAACGGGGAAACTAGTTTCTGTATTTTCTGAGAGCTCTTTAGCCTCCACAACAATGATAGATAGAGATGAAAATATGCTTCACTTTAATCCATTATCAAGTGGTATGTTGAGTACTGCATTCCATGGGAGTTCGTACACTACTATGCATCACTTGGAATTCGTTGATAGACTTGTTGTGGGCACTGGAAATGGATCTCTTAGGTAATTACTCATTTACAACTGAAGGAACGGCAATCTATTTGAAGTATTTCAGTTTTTTAATTTCGCTATGGCACACAGGTTTATTGATGTCAACCAAGGTCAGAAACTTCATCTATGGAGGACTGAATCTATGGATTCCAATTTCCCTTCTCTGATATCATCAATTTGCTCGTGTGGTTCTGCCAAGTTGCACCCTGATGAAAGTGTTTTCTCCCCGTCATGGATTGCAGCTGCATCAAGTACTGGTTATTGCAGGCTCTTTGACATGAGAAGTGGAAAAATCATTTCCTGTTGGCAGGCTCATGATGGATATGTGACGAAGGTACATTCAAATTATAAAGACTCGAATCATATGAAATAATGTAGATTTTTCATATAGTTATTCAATCCTTGCAGTTAGCTGCAGTAGCAGACCATCTACTTGTTTCCAGCTCCCTTGACAAAACTTTACGAGTTTGGGATTTGAGAAGGTAATCAATTCATTCTTGTCACTTCTGAGTATGCAGGCTGCATTATCTTTGATGATTTAGCAATCTATCCCCTTGGCCTTGTTACCCCTGAACACATCATGTAAATCATATCTTGGAATGAAGTTTTCAAGTTAGATGAGTTCTTTAGCAGGTCATGCCTTCATTCCATGAGAGGCAATCTTATTGTAACTTCAAAAACTTTACTGATGACAATTCCGCCCTATATGATTGAGGCCTTATGGATGTCCTCTTTTTTTATAAATATTTACAGGAATTGGACATCAGAACCCTTACTTTTCAGAGGTTATAATGACGGCGTTTCTGGTTTCTCAGTTTGGGGACAAGATGTTATTTCAATATGCAGGAACAAAATTGGGCTTTCATCTTTAGCTACAAGCTCTGCAGATGAGGTATTCTCTCTCAACATCTGTGTTGCGTGTTTTTGTTTGTGTCCCTCTATTTGTTCAAGAATGAGCAAATGGGAGCAGAACTCATACTCAGACCCCTACCCCTAATTGCTTCCTAGGCCTATGTATAGAAATGTAGAAATTTCATGCTTATATGTCTGGTAGGCAGGCTATGACTGTAAAATGGGTGAACTCATCAGTTTCTCTTTACTGTAAACTATATGTAGGTGATTATTTTATAGCAGTAATCTAGCGATCATGTTTTAGATTTTCTGGCAATTGATCTGTAGTTATGTTGCTGAGACCGAACTGTCACCTCTTCTTGTAGTACAAATTGAAATGAGCCATAAGTGTTCAAAATCCGAGATTTTGAATTACTGCTACTGAATTCCAAAATGTGCATGTTTGATTTCTTGATAGAAGATAACGTCCTTCCTAGACTAGCTTGCCGTTCTTTGTTTTCCTTATTCATTGGGGTGGGCTCTTTTTCTTTTCCCTTTTTCGGCTTGCTGTTCTTGAATGTAAAAGTGAATCTATTTCATGGTGCAGGATGGGCAGTATAGTGTCACTCCTCAACATCTCTATATGGCAGATAGGGAATCAAAAAACATGTCTGTGTTATCAGCTATTAGCATACTACCTTCTTCTCGGTTGTTTCTTGTTGGTACAGAAGATGGCTGTTTGAAAATTTGTTGTTAGGTTTTTTCATAATCATGTAGTGTGATTAATGATTTGGAAAAATTTTGGGGCTTTTTGTTTCATTATAAACTTAATCTAGCAGAAGACTGTAAATTTCAAGTTAAATTAACCGTCTCGAGCATGTAAATTTGGATCCCATTCGAAGCTCCACAGGTCTAATCAGTAGGGTTTTGGCGTGCCCAACTGTGGAGACTTGAAATTGAACATAGATGCTGCTGTCTGCGTAGGGATGGACCATACTGGGTTGGCGTGATAATTCAGGAGCATAATGGATTGGCTGTGGCAGCATGCTCGAGAGCTGTTGCTGGCAGTTTTTCGACAGCGGATGCGGAGGAGACCATTGCTTTGAGGGAAGACTCAATTCTGGCCAAGAAATGTGGGTTATGCCTTGCTGTTGCCAATTGCGATGCCCTCCAATTGATTCAATGCTCGCAGTTGGACTTCAATCTCACACAATGCTTCTATTTTCTTTGATGTTCCTATTTTCTTTGACATTGTATCTTTACTTAGAGATGTAAATTGCGGCTCATGTCACTATATTTGTAGAAATTGGAATATAGAGTGGTGCACCCTTTTGCTGCTTCTGCTGCATTAGTTTTGGTTTCAAATGACTGGATCGGTTGTATCTCTCTCTCTCTCTCTCTCATGAGGTGTGGTGCTTCTATTTTCTTTGATATTGTATCTTTACTGTACTCAAGGAATAGAGTTACCACTTATTGCTTCATTTGCTACAATAGTTTCAGTTTCGAATGACCTGAACTCAAATTCCTATTTTTATCTCGCATCAGGGTTGTAACGAAATTTACATGCTAGTTTCCATAAAAAAGAAGAAAAATGAATAACGAGTTCACTTGACAGGTAGAATGAAGCCTTGATTGGGGAGGCAAATTATTGTCATCTCATAGCATTGTGTATAAATGTGGCATTATGTTACCTCGTCTATTCAGGGATTGCTTAAATATGTGCTCTCCACAAGTTAAAGCGCGTGTGAAACTCACCTTTAAAATCGATATATTAAGCGTTCAATTACTTACAAGTCCACAAGCTATACCTTCCATGAGTTATTTAGGGTCTAGGAGTAATTGTGACAATTCACTCTCTTTCAAGATTGACTCACCGGAAGTCGGTTCTTTACCCAAATCAAAACAAAAATAAAGGTATTTCAAAGGCATTCTGTTCGTTTTTGGAGCATTGATCCACATCTTAAAAGAAAAACAAACCTGAATATAGGAGGTCAGTCAAAGATACGCATGCCATTAGTTATAAACACAACTTGAAAATCAACAATTAAACGAATTCAAGAACACCATTAGTACATTGCTGCCATTCAAAACCTGTAACATTATAATCTCTTTTGGAATGTTATCACATCTGGGAACTAAAATTTCTTCACTTTGTTACAAATTGCAGAACCAAAATAGAGCTATACCCCATGGGTATAGACAGAGGCACCTGCAACTATACATCTGTATTTGATAAATTATGGAGAATTCAACAAGAAAAATGAAACCAAAGAACAATTTCGCAGCAGTGTAGGATATATTGCGAAATTGTAGGATATATTGCTAAGACGGAGCTCCTCCACGAAAACTGTCCTCTACACTTTTGGCATTGTGTAACCTAGACTAATTAGCTTTTGCACCAGCATTTTCCCAGCATCTACCTGAACATCCCCGACACAAGTGAAAAAATAGTGTAAACAGTCAATATAATGACAGAAGCTGATTTCTTAAAAGAGCAGTACTAAATTGCAATTTCTACTCAGGAATTTGAGCATCATTCACATGGATGTATTGAAAATACTAGAGAGAGAAATGAGAGAGAGAATACCTCAAGCATTGGGCTGTTTTTTGGAAGGTCACAAGCAAGAATGATATTGAGGCCAGTCTTCAGAACTGAGAAGCATATCAACAAGAGTCAGCATAGGTACCTCAACAAAGAAAAAATTATTTTATAATAATTCAACAACAATTGACCTAATCGACGTGCAACACCAGATCCTGTGTTGTCAGAAGTTCCTCCAATGAGAGAAGTCACACTAACTGTATTACTCTGTTCATGATGCCAAAAAGTAGGAAAATTTATGATCGGTAGCTGAGAAACTCATAAATAACTCCAGCAGTGGGACTCTGTGCAACTATAGACCTCTTTATCTACAATCGTTTATAGATGAATTCTTGAATTTCATATTATTGCTCCTCTGAATTGACAAGATTCTGTGTATGGAATTGCATAGGAGAAAAAGAACAAAGCAAACAGAAGAGAGCATTTCCAAAAATATTCGATTATGAACTTACAGGTCGTGTACGTGCAGCTGCATATAAATGTCCAAATTTAGCAGAACCGCAACCAATCCATGCATAAATCTACACGAGCAAGGGGTGTTGAATTTAAGATGCCAGGAGAGACTGTGTATTGATACTTTGAGAAAGGAAAATGCATAATTAGATTAGAAAGAGGCAGTTTTCTATTAGACTCTGATATCACGAGTAGAACTAATAATTCAGATAGGTGCTCAAATCTTAATCCCCTTCTCCATATTGTGCTTAAGACCCATGTTCGTATGCTATGAATCTAAGAGAGCGATACATTAAATTTATGTTCATAGTCAAAACTGATGTCAATTTGCAAAGATGATAAAAAATTCAACAATTTCATTTTAAGAAAAAGCTTCAAATCACAAATTCCCCAAAATAGGTTTGTGCACAATGAAGTTGCCCTAAATTAATGATAATGTGCAAAAGGCTGGTAAATTACTACAGGGTTGCAATAAATCTCAATGAAAAATGTATTTCTCTCTTTCTTGTCTCTTAAACTAAATTCAGCAATTCAGGAACTGAAACGATGAATGTTCATAATCATGTACATAATCCATTAGCTTTCCATTTCAGAAAACAAGAACCAGTGGACCATGGAAAAATTCTGCCAAGTGGCGCAAAGAGTTGACTAAGAAACTGAAGCAACTGGCCTCTCTCCATGCTAATCCGAAGAGTACACACCTGATGAAGGAGATCATAATGCTAGAACGGGAAATTGGGGTTCTATTGGAGAGGGGGGAACTATATTGGAGTCAACGTCCTATGGTCAAATGGTTAAATGCGACTGACTGGAATAATTTAAATATTTCCATGCCAAGGCCTCAAATTGGATACGGAAATATGATTTATCTCGAATTAGAGACATGAATGGCATTGGGCGGGAGGAGGCGGAACCGGTTGTTCACATGCCTGAGGACCTTTTCTGAAGTAGCAGGCCATCTAGAGAGGACTTGGATGCCGGAACAAAACATATCACAGCCTGCCTTTTCCTCAAGACTTTTCAATTTTAGAGCAATTGTTCACCCAAAAAAAATAAAAAAAATTGAAATCTTATATCGAGATACTTTGTTTTGTGGGGCTTCATGATGCTTTACCCACTAAATCAAAATTGTACAACGTGGAGATCATCCAGATCCCATCATATAACTTCTATGGTCAGATTGAATCCCTAAACCATGCTCTTTGCGGTTGTGGAACGAGTAAAGATGTGTGGCAAAAGTCCAGGTCAGTGAAGGCTTTTGTTTGATTTGAGGCAGCAGATAAAATAATGGGGCTGTTTCACAGGTACTCCATTGATGAGTTTGCAAGCATCTGTATTATCTGTTGTGGCATCTGGAGCAAGCGGAATTGCTGTTTTCACGAAGATGGCATTCGAAATGCAGCTGCCACTGTTTCTTCTTCCTTAAACTGGGTTGCTGAATACCAGAATGGAGGTGGTAAAAAGGAGTTTTCCAGAAGTGGAAATCGCCAGCAAATCAGCAAATAGGAGCCTCCTGGTAATGGATTGTTCGAACTTAAAGTATTCACGGCAATTTACACTGAGAAAGGGCTGATTGGTATGGGGTGGAGGTTCAGTACCATTCACGAATCGTAAATGCCGCTAGTGCTATAAGTTCGACAGGCTCGTGTGATTCAGAAAATGCCGAGATCTTAGCTCTTCAAAGTCTAAAAATGGCCGAGGAATTAAATTTATAAATTGATCTTGTGGAGTGTGATAAGCAGAAATTGGTCCACAGACTCCACCTAATGCAAGGTTGCAACAAAAGCTCTTATCTATGAGGATGTTGGAGCTTTACTTCAACAGGTTAAATGTGGCTCTTGTCATTTTCTTCCACGATCGGGGAATAAGGTGCCCCACAATTTAGCTTCTATAGCTACCATATTACCTAGCTGTGGATTCTTGTCCATTATTTATTTCCTCAATTGTATGGGATGAATTATATCAATAATAATTCCTCTTTCTTTCCAACATGAAAAAAAAAGAGGAAAAGAAAACAACACCAAGTGGTGCAAATTCACAACAAGACATTATAAATTAAAGATCACTTCACCAATAAAAAGTAAATCTAGTTAAACATTCATTAATAAAACAATCCCAACTTACCCAATCAAAGCTTTAAAAAACATTATAACTCTAAAGACATTCCAGTAGCACTTGCTAGGACTTGGGATTGAATCCAAAAGGTTAACCATTTACATGGAGTAACCAATCCTTTTAATCCGATTATCTATCTTATGTCTACTGAATTGTGGGAGTTTTTTTGCACTTTTCCCATGGCAGTACACGAAATCATAAATAAATAATAAATAAATAAATCCAAGAACTTAAAAAAACAAAAAAAAAAAAGCATATAAAAATTCAGAAAACAAGGAACCTGTTTCTGAAGACGAATGATCTGAAAGTGGAGGGTAACCTCGTTGGAGACTTCAGAGAAGCACGTGACTTGCACACCACCATCATCTTTAGTAGTGTGCTCTTTCATAGTCAACTGATTTATACTTTGTGTTGCAGTTTCAACGCCATTACTGATTGCTTCTTTCTCTTTCGAATCATTAGGACCCATCAGGATTTTTCCGTTTCTTCACGAAAACTTTTACTGATAAATCACTCGTTCGGGCTATAAAAGAAATTGAACTTCCTTTTTCCTCTTTTATTTCACCTTCTTTCGTGTTTTGTTTAGATACCCAAAGGTCAAGCCCACGAATTTTGGACTTCCGATCCAAAAATATACGAAAAAATTTGTTTCAACATCATTATAAAATAAAATTTTAAAATCAATCATGTAACATAATAATTGATATAATTCTTGATATAATATCATCTGATACCTTATTATTAAACTATTTTAAGCACAGTCAACATCCTCATCAAATTATCTGTTACAATTTTTCTGTCATGATAGCAAAATCCTTTTAGAATATACTATGTGATGTTTATAATTTATAAAATATTGTGTGAATTGATAATTATTTTAGGAATTACTTTATGCCAAATATAGATGTCAATGATAGATTTTAAATTGACCTAAAATTAAGCTTCATGCCCATTCAAAAGTCATTACACAATTCAAAAATACGTGATGGACAACTGGATTTTTGGCCGTTGTGTGGGTTTACTCATACTCTCTTTGATTTATTCTTTATCTATCCATCAAAAAGAAATT
>CAIGRK010039389.1:0-10160 GCA_903798315.1 Fraxinus greggii | reverse complement strand
AAACCGACAATGTTGGGTTGGGTTAGGGTTGGGGCAAAAACCAACTCATGCCCACCCCTAGTGTTGACACTTTTTTTTCTTTTATATATTGCTATTTTTTTTCCCATATATATTTATGTCACTTTTTTGGATAGTGTTGGCACTTTTTTTCTTTTATATCCTGTTACATTTTTTTTAAAGTTCCTATCACCTTTTTTTTTTTAGTTACAAACATTACTTTTTAGTAAAAGTGACATAGTATGTCATTTTTTTTAATAAAAAATGACACTTAACTTTATACAATATTTTTTACTTTTAAAAAACTTTTTATATGATTAATGGGTTAATTGAGTTGGAGGATGATAATGGCGGTGAATTGATTTAAAGATGTTTGACGTTTTGATTGGTATTTCTCGATTAACTGACTTAAAGATGTTTGACGATGAACGGAGAAAGAGGAGAAACGGTAGTTGCTACTTTATTGAACTGATTTCAATGTATTAATTGTTGTTTTGTCACTTTTTTGAATTTGTCACTTTTTTTAGTGTTTGACATTTTTTCATGTCACTTTCTTGAAATTTATGTTACTATTTTTAGTGACAAACGTCACTTTTATTAAACATCACATTTTAATAAAAGTGACATGATTTTTAATAAAAAAAATTATACTCAACTTTAGAAAGTCACATTATGTTACTTTTTGGGGGAAAAAAAAAAGAGTGATAGTGTCACTATTTAATAAAAAAAAAGTGACACTTAATTTTACACAATATTTTTTACTCTCAAAATACTTTCAAGTGATTTTTCAAAACAGCCTTAATTTCAGGAGTATTTTTGTAAGTGGTCCAAAAATGAATAGAGCCCAAAGTGAGTCAAGTGGTACTATTTGGGGACTCGGAGAATTTCCCAAAATAATTTTTAGAGCAGTTGGGCCTGATATGTGGGTGCCAAATACCCAAACCCAGTTGTAAGGCCCAAATATTAATCTGATGATAAGAACCTAATGGGCTCTCTCCCTGCACTGAAACCACCTGGGGTTTTAGCTCTGAGCAGAAGAAACGAAGAAAAAGGGGGTTGCGAAAATGGGGAGAAGAATATTGAACGATGCCTTGAGAACAATCGTCAATGCCGAAAAGAGAGGATTCGCTTCGGCGGAGCTCAAGCCTGTCTCCAACGTCATGNACTGAAACCACCTGGGGTTTTAGCTCTGAGCAGAAGAAACGAAGAAAAAGGGGGTTGCGAAAATGGGGAGAAGAATATTGAACGATGCCTTGAGAACAATCGTCAATGCCGAAAAGAGAGGATTCGCTTCGGCGGAGCTCAAGCCTGTCTCCAACGTCATGGCTTCCTTCCTTCAAATCATGAAATACCGAGGTATATATGTACATTTGCCGTTTGCGCTATATATGTATGTATCTGTTTATGTGTACGTTCATTGACGTATGATGTTTTCAAATGCCCATGTTGTAAAATTGCTTATAGGCAAATGGATTGGAATTAATTTTGGAAATTTTCTCGAAGTTCACATATTTATAGCTTGTTTTAATGTGAAGTGAATATTATATATGTACATATGATGTTTTCAATTGAGGCCAATGTTGTAAAAAATTTCATAGGAAAATTGGTGGGAATACATTTTGGAAAATTTATTGAAGTTCATCTTTCTATAGTTTGTTTGATTGTGAAGTGTGTATCACATGTGTACTTATGATGCGATCAGTCGATGCCCATGTTGTAAAATTGTTTATGGGGAAATGGGTGGGAATAATTTGGAAATTTTCTTGAAGCTCATTTTTTTATAGCTAGTTTGTACATAAATATGAATATATGTGTACATATTGACATATACGTGCTTCTTCAGAAGATGAATTATAGAGAAATGGGTTGGAATTATTTGTTTAATGATTTTTTCATGAAGTTTGATTTTTTACTTGTTCCTAAAGATGGACAAATGAAGAAGTGTGAGCTGATGGATAAATGGCAGGGTATATTAAGGATTTCGAAGTTCATGACCCACAAAGAGTGGGAAGGATAACTGTGGAGCTTCTGGGGAGGATTAATGATTGTCGGGCTATCACTTATAGACAGGATATCAAGGCTCATAACATCAAGAATTACAAAACAGACACTCTTCCTACTCATCAGGTTCTCTGTTCATTTTTCTTATTTTTGGTTTTATTATGCTGCTTTGGTTTCATTGGGACTGAACAGGGATGGAGGATGATAAGTAGTGAACTGTAGTTTACAGTTTGAGGATTTTGGTTGTATTTCTCAAGTTGAATCATCAATCTACTATGAACAAGTTGAATTTAATTCACTGCAAATTTCTAGATATGCCCAAATATAGTGTGTGTGAAAATTCCAAATTTTATTTTGACATGATGCACTAAAATTAATGATAAGTAATGTTATGTAAATACAAACTAATCTATTCTGAATAATAATTGAATATGTGCAATTTCATGCTTTCTCCATCTATTGCCATCTTTTGGATTGTATTAAATTAGGTTAGGTGTATTATCCTTTAAATGTTGTGTGGTATAATGTGATTAAATTGTCAAATAGATTGTTGCTTCTTATTGGCAAAGTTTGTGCATCAAATTGTTATGATCATAATTTAAAACTGCTTAATCGGGTACCGAAGCGTTTTATCTTTGTGAAGTGAAGCATAAGCCTCAAGACAAACATTTAAAATATTTAAAAAGATATAAAATTGCAAAATTATGCTCACAGAAAATCATATAACATCTTAGATAATACAGAAGGAATCATCATGAAACAAAATGATCTTTAAGGAATCATCAAGATCCTCCTTGTCACTAGTAGTTTATACTTATTCTTTGTCATAACCCACCACTAGAGAAGGGAAATTCGAAAAAAAAAATTCCAGATTATAAAGAAATATCTCAAAAGGCTAATGCCAATAAAAAATGTCCTCAAAAAATTGCCTCAAGGTGTAAACTCTGAAGCGTTTTGTGGAAGCCTCGTGTGAGGCTTGAATCGAGGCGTATCCTCAAATAGCTTCTTTTTTTAAAAAAAATGAACACGATCAAGATAATGCTGTAAATGTGCCAAAAGTTGGCTATCATCCTGCAGTTTTTTAATTCACCTGAATTGTATGAATTTTGATTGTATGCATATAAGAAATTGATCCACCTGACTAGTTATGTATAGTGTAAGCAAATAGTACGAGTACTTTCTATGACATGGATCTTCAGAAGTTTAAGGCTAGCTTGTTGAAATTTCTTAAACAAAGGCACCGGTATAGTAATTGGAACTTACGGAGAAAAAGAGACTTTATATCTGATACATCAGTGCTTCATATATGACTGCTTTATTGAACAACTATTGCTATAAACAATATCATTTTATGTTTCCTTGAGTGTAAAGTTTATGCTGTCTGACATGCATTGGTAAAATATAGATTATAAATGTAACATATTTCTTGTAAGACATGATGAAAACTTTGTCCCAAAAGTACATGAATGATGAATATATGTTGATAAACTCCAAAAAGTGCAATACAAATATAAATGAAAAGATCAGAATTGAAAATAGGGTTTAGATATACGTTTTGCAACTATTATTCTCATAAGCAATGAAAGAGAACTTCATGTGAAAAGTGGTAAATGGATATAGTTCGATTCAAACGGAATGCACATTTAAATGAATGTGAAAATACGTAGATCAACTCATGTGGGTACAATATGAATGTAAATGGAAGTCCAGAATTGACGGTAAATATATGTAGATCAACTCATTAGGGTACAATATTAATGCAGATTAATTTCCAGATCAGCTACTCATAGGGAAGAGTAACTTATTTATTTGCCTTGTCGCTTGCATGTGTTTCTAGATTTAATTTACAATACCAATTGTAATATCACGTCAATTATTATGCGAGTCGATTTTAACCAAAAGCATTGCTTTATGGCTTGTCTTTTTGATCACTTTTATTTTACAAATGTGTTACACTTTATAGATAGTTTTCTTGTAATTTCCACAGGTTACTTAGCAAATTAATAATACAACAAACTTTTAATTTTCAGTTTATCTTATTTATTATTTCATATCGAGAAAATATAATAATGTTAATTTAGTACTTAAAATTTATTTTGAGAAAACTGAACATTGCAAAAAGAGAGAGGTTTTAGATTCTTTGTCAAGTATAATACCTTTTTTAATTATCAAAACTACAATTACCATAATTTTGGCTCAAAAGCTAGAGAGATGTGCTTCGTGTGCTCTCCCTTAAAGCCTTGGACCCCCTTTTTTTCCTGAAAATTATTATTGGGAATGCTTTCCCTCTCCACTCTGAATACATTGTGGAGTTCATGCAAAGTGACTTAGTATTGTACATTTTTCTTTTTACTTGAGCTGTTCTAGTCAGTCATTTGATAATGATTCATTGAAGAAATCCTTGTACCCTAAAGTTCATTGAAACATCTGTTAACTTTCTCTGTTCTTTCTCCTCGTGCAGTGGGGCTATGTCGTAATTACAACACCAAATGGAGTTTTGGATCATGAAGAGGCAATTCGACAAAATGTAGGTGGTCAAGTTCTGGGATATTTCTATTGAATTTATGGTCCATGTAAGGGGAACTCAAAAGAATGGTTTCCAATTATCCCTTTGGTTTGTACATTTATTTGCTTGCTATGAAATCATTGAAAAACTTCGAAATGACCACCCAAAAGCTTTCCTTGAAATATCCTCAGGGAAAGAACTCGGTAATAATCATTTATTTCTATGTCATGTGCTTAATTTCCTATGTTCTCTTTGGTTTTGGGTGTGACTATGAAAAATAGCATTTTGCGTGGAAACTAGACTGTGGCCATATTTTTGGGTTTTCACCGGTTAGATTAGAAGTTGAAGATTATTATTATAAATTATTGGCATTCTCATTCTTATTCAATTCAACGGTTGAACTCTGAGTTTGTGCCTTTGCAACAATTGGCTGCTATCGCGTTCTTCGAATGAAACTGCTATTGCTTCTCAGTCAATGCGATGACTAACAATAGAGGGTTTTTGAGAGTAGACAATGGAGAAATGCCCAAAATATAAAAAGTTTAGCTAGATAGACAATAACGGACTCTGAAAAATTACTAGTTTGTCTATGAAAGCATGAAATTTATTCCTCGAACGTGCGGAAATGTTGATTCCCCATCGGTAGGCATAAAGAGAAAAAGATCAAATTTCTAGAATTTTGAATTGTCCATTGGGGAATTGTGCAACCTCGAACGGGGACGTGCTCAATTCTAACTGCACAATATACGCTTATATCTTAGTAATAAATGAGTGCTGCAAGATGAAGATTTTATGCAAGAGAAAATCTATAAATCGTATTGGATTACGATCTATAAAAAAGTTGGGGTTATGTTACACGTACCTAATTTTTTATAAAGGGGGTCGTCACTTGTCAATTCGGTAAAACATTTGGTAAAAAATTAAGTATAAATAGAATTTTCTAAAAAGTTGAGGGTACACTCTTGGTGTACGTTCAGGATGACACTCCTCTCTAAAAAAAAAGTTATCCTTTTCCACAGGAGATTTAACAATCAATGAAATACGTAGAAAAAGGTGGATTGAATGGCCGGCAGACAACTTTAGAACTTTTAGTCTTTACCACCCCCACATTGTATCAACTATCACATGTCAAACTTATATGAAGGAACCAGTGGAACGAAAGCATCGTCTCGGTAAGGCAAACTATAACAAGCAGTTCAAAATAGATAGTCAGTACAAAAATTACAGTCATCAAATGTCAATAAACTGTAAGGGCATGGGGGTATGCATTTATTTCTTTGATTAAACTACTATCGCGTTTGAGATGTGAATGAAGACAATGAGATCATATTAGAAGCCAACGAGGCAGTCAAGCTGGAAGATCATACTAATCAACAGCACACTTAGCAAGAGATGCAATATCATCCAGGATGTTCTAGAAGGATCTTGTAGCTAATTTTCTGTTTTACAACTGTATTTAGTTTTGCCACATGCTGATGGCATTGTATAATATTCATTTATTTTCTGTTTTGTATAGGTAAGTAGTGTCTATATATACTGATAGTGTGCTGGAATGAATTGTAATGATCATCAATAAAATTCTTTTTCATTAATTCTCTCAAATTCCCATTTGAAATCCTCTATTTTATTCTGCATTTATTGAAATGGTATCAGAGTTAGAAATGCAGGATGCAAATGTCGAGAATCCAAGCACAAACCAAATTCAAACTCAAAATCCAAACACCATTGCTCATGATCCCACCCAACCAAGTAGCCCATATTTCATCAGAAGCAATGAGAACACTGGTGCCATGCTAGTTACTCATATACTGGATGCCAGCAACTATTGTTCATGAGCACAATCTATGAAAAGGGCATTACGGATCAAAAATAAATTAGGCATCATCGATGGAAGTATATGCAAACCAGAAGATCCCAATGATCCACTCATGGAACATTGGCTACGCTGCAACAATATCGTGATTACCTGGATGCAAAACACCATCGCTGTTGACATCAAATGCAGCACCACCTACGCTGAGACAACACATCAGCTATAGATCGAGCTGGAGCAGCATTTCGCCCAACAAAATGCACCAAGGATCTTCGAAATCAAACATACCATAACCACACTGCTGCGGAATCAAGATCCTTTTGAGTGTCTATTTATCCAAACTCAAAACTCTTTTGGATGAACTCATGAACTACGAAGTCATTCCTAAATGTAGCTGTGGGGGATTAAAACTCATGGTTCAAAATCAATAGAGGTACTGGGTGATGAAGTTCCTAATGGGTTTGAATGATTCCTATAAACAAATGAAGGCACAAATCTTACTGATCAAGCCTTTTCCTAGCTTGAATGAGGTTTATTTGATCATACAACAGGAGGAAAATAGAAGAGAAATATCGATTGAAGGTTCCATATTTGAGTCTATGGCGCTCTTTACCAGAGGCACTTTCAAAGAAGGAGGGAAGCAAAATAATTCAACACAGAAGAAGGATCAATATTATTGCACTTTCTGTAAAATTTCAAGGCACTCCATTGATAGATGTTTTAAAGCTAACCCAGGAAAACCAGTTTGCTCCTACTGTCAAGTTCCTGGTCATGCTGCAAATAAGTGTTTCAGGCTCAATAGATACCCATCAAGCCATAAATTCAAAGGGAAAAATAGATCATCATCAAATCAATCCATTGCATCTTTCACTTCTACATAGGAAGTGGTGAATGACAAATCTCAGGTGTCATTAAGTCAGGAACAATACTCTCAGCTCATGGCTCTCCTCAAACCTGTTACTACTTCACCATCCTCTGATGGAACTGCACATCAACTTTCAGGTACATCCTTGCGCATATCTGCCTTTAAATCAATAACCCTAACACGCTAGACATCCCTTGGATCCTAGATACATGGTTGTTCAACCTCATTGTTTTCTTCTATTCAGGCAGAAGTTCATTACTCAGTAGCTCTACCAAACGGTAACAAAGTCCCTATCACCCACATAGGAACAGTAAACATCACCAAAGCATTAAGTCTTCAAGATGTACTCAGTGAGCCCAGTTTTTCTTACCATCTGATTTCTGCCAAGAAAATAGCCCAATTGTTAAACTGTTGTCGGATTTTCTTTTCTCATTGTTATATTCAGGACCTTTAAGTTCGGAGAACGATTGACATGGGTGAAGTTAAGTAAGGACTCTACCATATCAAGCGTGGGAAGGTCCATCATTCAGTTTTATCTCTTCACTTGGCCAAATTAAACATTATATCTCCAAATCGTGTTTCAGCCTCAGTAACTAAGAATGCTCAAGGTTTTGATGTATGGCATTATAGATTAGGGCATTCTTCTTATTCTAATTCTAATATTGATGGTGACATTCATTTTTTCAAAACTTCTGTTGACACTATCTACTCTATTTGTCCCATAGCCAAATTGCATAAATTACCTTTCCCGTGAGTACTCATAGAACTAAAAAATGTTTTGAATTATTATACTGTGATATTTAGGGTCCTTGCAATGAGATTGGCGGTGATGGCTTAGATATTTTTTAACCATTGTGGATGATTTCAGTCATTGTACTTGAGCGTATATGTTGAAACTAAAATATGATGCTGCAGCAGCTCTTCAAAACTTTTGTGTTATGGTGGGGACACAATTTGAAACCAAAATTAAAATCATTCGAACTAATAATGGTGGCGAATTCAACATGAAGGATTTTTTTATCTCAAAAAAGGCATCATACATTATAAAACTTGTGTTGGAACACCACAACAAAACGCTGTGATTGACAGAAAACACCAACACATTTTAAATATAGCTAGAGCTTTAAAATTTCTAAGTGGAATTCACCTAAAATATTGGATTCATTGTGTCTTGACAACCGTATATCTCATAAATAGGACACCTTCTTCCACATTAAATTATCAAAGCCCTTATCAAATTCTCTTCAACAAAAGGCCAAACTATCTGCATCTCTAAGTTTTTGGTTGTCTTGCATTTGCAGCAACCATTGTCAATGGAAGGCACAAATTCGATCCTAGAGCAAAGAGATGTGTGTTCATAGGTTACTCCTTTGGGATCAAAGGATATACTTTGCTAGATCTTGAAACCAGGAAGATATTCATTTCCAGGAATGTAATCTTCTATGTGAATGTTTTTCCTTTCAAAGACTCCATTAACACTTTTCAATCACCACCAGATCAAAGCAATGACAATTCCACTCAAAATCCTATCTTACACTGAAAAGGTTGTTCCCATGCTTGTTCGAAATAACGATCATGTTCCACCACAAATAGAATCTCAAAGCACACATCCTCTGGAAGATGATCCACAAACCTCTGATCATAATGAACCTCAACTGAGTTTACTGATAATTTCCAAAGTGCTAATATTTGTGACACATCATCAAACACTAGCCCTATTACTTAGTATCCCCGCAGATCAGTGAGAATACGAAGCGCACCAACACACCTTCAGGATTTCATATGTGAGCAAGCCACTTGTCTTCACCCATCTCAAGAGTCGGACAAACTGAAGGGACCTAAAGGGACAAAATTTCCCATGTAAACATTGTCCACTAGGTGCTAGTATTTCATATGAAAAATTGTTAAATTCACATAGAGCTTTTGTATCCTCTGTCACTACACAATCAGAACCTAGAAGTTATCAAGAAGCCAAAATTCACCAGAATGGTGTGCAACCATGAAAACGGAGATTGAAGCCCTTGAACATAATGACACTTGGATTCTAGTTGACTTGCCTTCTGATAAGAAAGCAATAAGGTGAAAATGGGTAAACAAAATCAAGTTCAATGCTGATGGTAGCATAGAAAGGTTCAAAGCAAGACTAATTGCTAAGGGGTATACATAACATGAAGGTTTTAATTACCATGAGACCTTTTTCATCCGTAGATAAGCTTGTCACAATCAGAACCTTGTTGGCTATAGTAGCCATGAAGGGATGGGATCTTTTCCAATTTGATGTTAATAATGCATTCTTGGGTGATGTTAATAATGCATTCTTGCACGATGAGTTAGAAGAAGTGTATATGGAGCTTCCCCGAGATATTCGGATTGTGATAGCAAGAAGATTTGTCGACTTAAAAAGAGCATGGGCTAAAACGAGCATCATGCCAATGGTATTCTAAGCATTCTAAGTTTATCATTGAGCAAGGGTATACCCAATCCAAGGCAGATTACAACCTATTCACTAAGAACACTGGTAATTCCTTTACTGATGTTTTAGTGTGTTGACGACATAATTGTGGCTGGTAACTACATTGGTTCAGTTAATCACCTCAAGATTTCCCTTTATGACAAATTTAGAATCAAAGACCTTGGCAAATTAAAATACTTTCTTGGCATAAAAGTGGCAAGATATGCACAGGGTATTCATTTGTGTCGGCGGAAGTATGCTCTAGACATTTTAAATGACACATGGACAATTAGTTCAGCACCTGCTATGATTCATGTGGATCAGAATATGAAGTTGACCAACGATAAAAGAGAGCTTCTCCCTGATCCAACACTATAAAGAAGACTGATTGGACAATTGCTGTATTTAACTATAACCAGACTTGATGTCTCATACTTGATTCAGTTGTCTCATACTTGATTCAGTTGTTGAGCCAATTCATGGATAGTCGTCGGGTACCACATCAACAAACAACACAAAAAGTCCT
>CAIGRK010039369.1:0-10230 GCA_903798315.1 Fraxinus greggii | reverse complement strand
ATCCAGTAGGCAACAAGGCAATCTCATGCCCTAATAGATTTCAGAAAAGATAGCATGTGAAAATTAATAGTAGAAATGGGAGTCGAGCCTCATTTCCACAATGAACATATGGATTCAGTTCGAGAACTATTAATATCAAAAATCCATAAGGAGAGAGAGATCTTTTAAACCTTCAATACCTTAACAGTTTCAACTTTTTCTTCTTGTTTTCCCCCCTCTTCTATTTGTGTTTTAAAGGAAGTGGGATAGTTGACGAGAAATTATGGTGTTACTTTCTTCAGAGTAGAAAAATAAAAAACGTAGTCATACCTTGTACAAAGCGGTCTACATATAACAAAACAACATAAATAAGCTTAGAATCAATACCTTCTGGAAAAACTGCATCAACTTGTTTGCATAGGGATTAACTTCAGTGACCCGTGTGATGAGACCAGTGATCGCATTCAATACTTGAACCTGAACATGAAGTTTATCGGAAAAAAAAAAAGTTAAATAGATAACATGGTCTATAATTATCATGGAAAATATGAGCTGCAAAAAAGAAAAAGCATGTTGAGATTTGGAATCTGATTAGAGAAGAAAGCAAAAGTTGCTACAAAATTATGGTGCATTTTCAACTGCAACTAAATCAATTAATTAATAATTGCAGACAGACAGTCCGTGTAAGAAAATAAGATGTGATCCAGTGACTTCATAACACAAGAAATTGAATCAGATTTATTCACTAAAAGTTTTGTTGATATATTTTGGCCAGATAGTAATAGACTTGCGTACAAAAACATATACAGGCCAAGACAACATAAAACAAGGGCAGGAAGTTTCATAACTAGGCTTTTCAATGTACATCAGAATCTAGATCCACTAGTTAATTATACAGTTAGATATTTACAGATCTTTAATTGTGCAAGAGCATCTCCAATAGGCTCTCTTTTTGACCCAATCCTCTTTATTCGATAGAGTCAATTCTCATTTCGAGGACTCCAACAAACTCTTTTTTAAACATTAAAATAAAACATGAATTAGACTCTCCATTTGTAGAAACGAAACCCACTCTCTATATAAAACTTCTAATGATTTCTTTCATTAATTCACAATTTTCTAAGCATTTTTTGGGACGGAAACATGTAAATGAAAGAAAGGAGGACAAAGGATGAGCCACAATTGCTTATAAGAAAACCATGAAGAAATATAGTGTGTTGTTGGACTGGTATAAAAATTCAAAATCTTTATTTCTGAAAAATCTTAAAGATGCTCTTTCTGTTAGAAAAACATGTTCTTTAATATAAAAAGCATTACTGAAGATGCTCTAATAATCTTAGTAATTGAAAACTGGAAGTGCCATAACACATGATCCATTCCTCTTACATTGAACTAAGATATAGCTAATACCCAATCAAACAAGTGCCAATAGAAATATGCGGCACCCAGCACATTATTTCACAAATTATACAAAAATTTCAAATCCTGTAAGTGGAGGCGTACAAATGAGAGAGAATTAATATGGAATGCTTGATCAACATAAGCTGGAACAGCAAAAAAAAATTTACCTTAGAGTCGAACTCCTGGACTTCCTCTACCAGTTTGAAACATGAATCCCAACATATTGGAAGAAGATCTAAAAAATCTTGCTCCGAGAAATTTGCATCTTCAATATGGAAATACAAGGACCGTGATGCTGCCAACTAAAAATGAAGAAAGAAGAAATTCAACAATTTTGCATACCAAAGCAATTTCAGAAAACGTAAAATGACTGAAAATACTACAGTTTGAACAGAGTGTAATATACCCTGACGCACAAGTCTCTGTCCTGAAGCAATTTGATTAAAGCACTGTACACTGGTCTTCTGGTGTCATCTTTAATCTGCAGAGAAAGCAAAGAAGACAAACAAAATTTTCAGAAAACTAGTTACAGAATATGAGCGATGCAGAAAACAAAGTAAAAAAACCTAGGATTTCATCCAGCCAAGTATAACAAACAACAATGCTGTTTTGTTGTTGATAGATATGCAGTCTCATTAACAGTACTAAAATAGTACTAACACAGTGATAAAATGAGTTCAATTATGTCTTGCATATGGAAAGAATAAGTATGAAATAAATTTGTCATGCTCAGACACTCTTCTATTGAGTAATGAAATATGTATTTAATTTGCCTTATGATCATCACGATGAGCTTAAAGTCATTTTTTCGCTGAAGCAGAATGCAAATGAAGATTATGGGCCTACGCAAATTCAGGTTGTAGTCTACTGATGGCTAGCTATTCAACCTCGAATTTGGTTTATATCACGAACTGTGATGGATATCGAAGTTAGACTTTTCATAAAACCTGAATTTGAGTGGAAGTCCGACTGCAATTTGACCCTTGGGGACCCTACTCATAGAATATATATTTACATTGATATGTAAGAACTGATTGCACATTCTCAGGTGAGGTGTCAATGGAAATGCATGTATATAGACATCCTTAAGTTCCATCAAAATACTTCTACCTATTCAATTCTCCAAAGTTAATTTAGCAAAGTTCGTAATTGACTTATGCAGGTAAGTGCATTTCTTTTCCTTTCCTTTCTTTTGCTACATCAGTCTAATTGGTTAATTCAAAAGGCTAAAAGGTTTACTGATGACATGCTGAGTTTAAATGTGCACTAACTTCAGCTGCCACCCCTATTTAAAAACCACAAGTACTCAGATCAAGCAAAGGCACATCCCACATTCAGGCACATTACTATGAACAAAGCCCCATTATAATCCATCCTCAAGCTCTCTGATAGAGGTTAAAAAAAAAAAAATAGATGAAGCGCAGGAAATCAAATGATATCGAGTACATTACCTCCGAAACCCATTGCCCCAGAATCAATGCAACTTTCCTGTGAATGATTCGCATGTTTGGATGATCGTTTGTAAGTTCAAGAGATAATGCACCATTGAACCTAGATAACAGTTCCAGGGGACTGGTCAGTCATGAAATTGTGCAGCAAAAACATGATAACAAGTTGGAAAGAAAGTAGAAAGATCTCTTTTGGAATTAGCATGTAAAACATGGCATAGAGAATATTAACATCTGAATCATAAGGAAAACAATTAGAAGAGTAAAAAAGTTAACATAACAGTGTAAGAACTCAACGGTTTTGAGTACACATAGTATAACAAAAACTGTCTTGAAGTAGGCTAGCCTGTGTATTGAGCATTAACCTGTCCCCATTTCCACAAACGTAGAATGGTCATCAAAAGCAACTTAGAATCATTAGGACGGGTAACAACTCAAATAGTATAATAAAGTTGGCGTCAATGCTCATATATCAATAAAAAGGTCCTTTCAAATGGAGTTTTGTGACACTAGAGCTGTATCAAGATACAAAACTATTCCCCCTGTCACAATAGGTTACTGCAAGACATTGGCATTTCCACTAACAGCATGGTCCACCAAACACGAAGTTGGCTGATCTATGCAAGTCAAACATGATAACATTAAGAGGGATAAAGGAAAATACTCACCAGTCTTTGAAGCTCAGATAATTTGAGAGGTCATAATAAACATATGCAGCAGCACCATAAGCAGCATCCTTGAGAAGCAGTGCTGGAGTCAATTCATTAACAGAAGAAGGGCAACCATTCATGGCCTCTTGAAGAATGGAAACCACAATGGGGCCTAGCAGCTGCAAATGTGGATGATAATCAGCAAACTACACCTTCACAACACATACGAAAAGGTATATAGCAAACTCTTAGAGAGTAATACATAGAGTTGAAGTAACCTACTTGGCTGTGATTCTCAAACAAAACAATGTATAACGCTTCAGCACATGGCCTTAATCTCTCTGACCACAAAACTGAATCCTGTTCGTGATGGAAAGACTCAGGATTATGGTACCACTCTTCCAAATCGCTTCTCGTTAAAACAAAATATCTGTTCCAGAAGCAATAGAAGCACTAAGAAGAAATACAACAGAACACGAGAAAAGAAAAATGATACGACAAGAACAATATTTCATCCAATTATATTCAAAAGCGACAGCACCCTATACAACAGCAAGATTATTCTCCTTCTGGGAAAGGTAATGTGAAACTCAAACGAACATGGATCAGACCACGAGGTCTGTAATAAATGCAGAGTTCAAAAAATATAAAAATTCCATTAATTCTATAGTTATTTCATGCAAGAGCAATATTAGTCTAATCGCCCTTAACTGTAGGAACTAGGAATTTTTTATCAAAATATTACAAGAAATTCAAGGTAATGTGACAGAAACACTAGGTTATGCTTGGAAATCGCATTGGAATCAGTTGAAGGAACTATGTATTTGATTATGCTTGCAAGTACTACATATATTTTAGTGAGATTCAAAACAAACATATAAAACCTATGATACACCGACATAGACATGTCAACACATCGACAAACGATTTTTTAAAAAAGTACTGACACGACACGTTGCCGATATGTTGATTAAATTCTTCATTTATATACTATAAATTTAGTTTTACACTTGTTATTAATTAATCTAGTCGACATCTTTTAAATATGAATACATATTTATTATTTAATAATAACTTTGAGTTAAAAATATATATCATCTTTAATAAAGAAAAAAATGACTATGGTAGAGTGTTCAAAGAGTGTCGGTATCGGACACGCTATTTTCATTGAAGTGTCAGTGCAACAGAGTATAAAACTATCGAGGTCTTAAGAGCCAATAATGGTACTTGACAAACTGAAAAATAATCCAGACATTTGGAGAGAGAGAGAGAGAGAGAGACCTATAATTTTATTTAGCACCAGGTGGAAGCATCATTCTAATTAATGTACATTACCAGAATCTATATTAATGAATAAAACTAAAATGAAAAATAATAAGAAGGAATAATCACATCTGGATGACTTATTCTTACCTCCTTATTAGCACATTACACAGCAACACCACTCGTTCACTAGGCAAAAGGGAAGCAAGGACACCAGAAACTGCAGTAGATATGTTTTTCTTCATCTGATCAGAGGTGATTCCATTGTCATCCATAACACGGCCAGTCAAGAGTGGCTTGTATTCTTTACATTCCAGAACAGACTTTACCATTAACATGCACTGAATCTGAAATTCTTCAAACGACGAAATATCTGGTTCAGGATTTGTGATCTTATATAAGCAAAAGTCAATTACAGGGCCACAGACGTTTCTGTCTCCAAATGAATAAGGGTGTCTGCACTGAATTGCAATTAGAATCTTCATTAATTTAGTGCATGCCTTCTTCAAGAACTCCCAGAATTTGGGATGTTTCTCTCGAAAAGATGAATCTGCAATTAAACTGTAAATCAGTGTACTCCCAAATTTGCACAAGAATGAAAGTCACAAAGATATAAACTAATAAGTGACCATTAAAACACTTAATGCATATGACGCGTTACTAATCCACATCCATCAAAAACGATTCAGGAAGGAGGCACAAAGTTAAAATACAATTGAATATGTAGTTAATACCTCCGTCACATTCTTTTGTCCATCCATTAGAGAAGAATAAAAACGTCAAGCTATAACAGGACTCAAAAATCCAGATGGGATTTATACAAGGCAATGAAAGGTATCTAAGTATGCTTCGGATGTGTATCGAGCAATGTAGAATAACCTAAAACTAATTTTTTTAAATGAAATAAGTGGAGGAATCTCACAGTACGGGATAAACGATTGGATGGCATCCAAGAGGACTGGAGATATCTCCTTGACTGGCCGTACCTCCTGAAAATCAATTAAGTTCTATTAATGCAAGAAAACATTAATTAAAAAATTAAAAATAAGAGAGAGAGAGAGAGAGAGAGAGAGAGAGGTGCAAAATGAAAGACCCAGTGGAAGAACAGTCACGCACCTGTATAGACATTGCATCGCTTGGAAAACCAGAGACCGTCAACTGACGTATAATTTTTGAACACAGAAACCATCTTTCACATGTTAGGTAAAGGTCATCAGGATGCAGCTCAGAAGCATTTTGAACAAGCACAGAAAAACCATGCAATATTGTCTGTGCATCACTCTGCCAAAGGTGCCAGCTGTAATCAAAGAATTGGGATGCAATCTGGCAAATGAACAATCATCAAACTATCAAGTGAATATGATTACAATACGTTATAATTGGTATCAGTTGGCAGCAGGATTAAAAGAATAAATTTACTGGAAATCTGAGAAACAAAAAAAGGTATATATCATTTTTTATGAGAATTTGAGCAATAAGAGCCTTTTTCTGTATGGGATAAAGCAGTTAGCTTCAATCTCCAAGGATTACAGTTCAATTCAACTAATTTAAGTAAACACAGTGATTACAGTTCAATTCATCTAATTTAAGTCTAAGCAGCCTAGAACTAAAAGTTTGGTGCTGTATGTCTCAAATTGCTGGATTGACTTTCTCCCTCTCTATAGCAGGCTGCACAAACTGCCTGCATACTATTCACTGGGATTACACTTGACTAATTGAGGGGTTCAATGTACAGGTCAGTGGGAGAACATGTCACCCTCCCACATAACAATGCATCATGTTTGGATAAGTTTTCTTATCTGCTTGAACTGTTACTATAAACATTTACCACCCTCTCACAAAGGTCAAATTTCCAAATCCACTTTAACTAAAATAAAATTTGATTGTGAATTTGTGCAAAACAAAAAGCTTTGACCTCTAACTTAAATAGTAGGTGACAATTACATTGTGTTTGACAACGTAAAAGAGTTCACAATTTTATTCACTTTTCAATTACAAAAAGAAAAAAGAAAATGGTATAATAGCTCGCACCTCAGCAAAGGTCCTCTGGTCTGAAGTAAGGCGTTTAGTTGACAGCTCCTTCAATATCCGGAAAAGGATCACGAATATTCTATGAGTAGATAGAATATCAGCCAACTGAAGCTGTTGTGCTAAGATAGAGAAGAGGTCTGGCCTGCATGCATGCATAATAGTTCATCAGTTTTAGTACAAATGGTAACAAATAAAGTATAATCTAGAATATAAAAACATCATCTTCATAACGTGACAACCTATGTAATTGTGGAGAAATTTTACGCCTTGAGATGAAGATGCCTTTACCAATTACCAAATTATTGAAGTATTAAGCAGGTCAAATCATGAAATAATGAATATTGTGATCAGTGTTCTTCATTTGGATGGGCATCCTACGATAAATTTTATGTCACTACTGCTATAAATATGAAGGAATCATTCCATTATTCTTCACTTGAACGAGCTAAATCAAGTCTTCCCTATAGAATTCTTGCAGTTGCTTTGCTCAGAATGTTGAGAAGTAAATAGCTAGAATGACAACGCAAGCAATATTGCATCAATTATATTTCATTAAGGAAGACTGGAGTAGAAGTCATACCATTCCTTTGGATAGTCAATGCGAGCAATCTTTGAGATGATAACAGCCAATGTAAGAGAAATCTGTAAAAGTCCAAATTCATAAACAGCTTGAATTACAAAACCTAAGAGTCTCATACTCAGAAGAGAAGAGAGCTGCATTGTCCAAATTCATTAACAGCTTGAAATTACAAAACGTAAGTGTCATGCTTAGAAGAGAAGAGAGCTGCATCATTTTAAATATAATAAATTCTTTGCACAAGGCATTAATCTCAAACCAACCACGATAAAAGAGTAGCATTTGACAGCAGTTAGCAAATAATTTCACTTTATTAAAGGTAAGAACCTACAGACCATTATTTCCAGTCAACCGTAAGTACCTATGTGAACCTTAAAATAATTAACATGAAATTAACATACTTTACCTGATAATTCTCCTCTCTCAAATGTGACAACAATTTTTTCTTCAAATGTAGTTTCTCTTCATTGCTTATACCCCTGCAAAGACACTTCTACAGTTGGATCTAGCACCTTAAGTGAAAAATTCTGTTTATGCCAAGAATAACGACAAGAACATGTAGAAATGCAACCAAACCCGACAACCAAAAAGATCACGTGGCATCATTATATTAAGACTGGATAGCACTAAATGTCTTCCAAATGGAGCTTGAAAAGTGAAGAATTATACTATACCTTGCACGTGTGTCTATGTAAAAACATGTGAATCCGTAATAAACAAAAGATTCGAAACTAACGCATTGTTTTTAAGCATTTCCTTGAGGGATAAAAAATGAACAGTAACGACATTCCTCAAAGTCATCAATCTGGGAGCTTATTTCTCACCAGAATATACATTTCATGAAAATTGCATTTTATTTCTAAATAGGTATCATTACCAAATATTCACACAAAAAATATGCTAGGTATTCTAATTTGGTATCTATTCCAATAGTTATAGATTTTATAGAGTGAAGAACGAGATGCAATGCCATGTACATAAGCAATGGAAATGTATGAAATAAATAAATAAAATACATACGTGGACTGACGCCTGTTCCTCCAATAGCGGTTTATACTGTTCTTAAAATACACTGATGCCATTAATCGTACATCTATTTGAGATGTTAAATCCTTCGCCGTTATTACTTCCTGCACCACATCAATATCCGTTACTCAAACCTCCAAGTTTCAAATAGTAGCGATACATACACGCTGATTATACATAAACCATTCTGTACTAAACCAAAACCCTGGGAAGAACAAGGGAAGAGAGAGTAAAAATAATACCATGAGGCAAGAGCAGAAACCGGGCCGGCTTTCGAACTGCGCAAGGGAATCTTCAGCCGGTTTACGCACGGTTTGGTCACCGCTCAATGAATTGGCGAGCAATGTGTACATCGCAGGCAAGTCCGACGCTGACAGCGCCATAGCTTTTCTAATAAGAAGAATTTGAATCCAACACAGTTTGTGCGCGAGAGCGAGAGGAGGACTAATGCTGGAGGCGATTTTGGATCGATGTGACGAGTAGAAAAAGCGTATACTAAAGACGTGTTTTTTCACTTCTGCCCAATGCTTCCGGAAATAAAAAAGAAGACCGGAGTGATTGGTTGATTCCGGCGAAGGGCCGAGAAAGGGTAAAGCCTCCCGCCGGCAAGACTGAGCTGGAAATGGTCTGATGATGCTGCGTTGGCTTGATTTTTATTTATTTATTTATTTTGTTTGATATTTATAGCAGCCGAATTTTCACTAACCTTGCCATCTTAGCTTATTTTATTTGGCCCTAATAAATCAGGTTTTAATTCAAATGAAAACAATCAATATTATTCACAAATTTTAAGTTCACAATTTTTAATCACAAATTTCAAAAATTAAAATCTACTAAAATTTTAATTTCAATCTTCACCAAACAAAAGCTTGGATTAGTCTTCGTTGAACTTGTGTGCAAGTTGTTATCAAATGCTTTGTAAGTGTTGTAAAAACAATATTTGAATATGACTGAATGCTAATTAATTTAGAATTAATATCGAGAAATATATGACAATTAATGTTAAATCACTTATTTAATTTTTAACTAAATAGAACTTGGGTGTTAATTAGCATATATAAACTTGAATAATGAAATGCGAATGTGAAATTTTAATTAACTTATAATTAGAATTACTAACACTGAAATACATAAATGAATGTAAATATTAATTAATTGAGAATTAATAATAGAGAATTCATACGTTAATGAAGGTACAATGATGAAGACACATAGGTGAAAGTAACTAAATGATTAAATAAATTAAACACATATGAAAAAATGAAAAGAAAAGTAATATTGAAATAATTGAATTATAGCTAGAATCTTCCAAAAAGATTCTAATTTCATGTGATATTTAATAGATTGTAGATGAGGGAAAACAAAATGGATTAAACTACTTCACACTTTTTTTATACATTAAATTTATCAAGATGTGTCAAATTTATGTCATTAATTGTTTAGACCATTGTTAAAATTAATGTATAAAAAGTTGTCACATCACAATAATATTAAGCATGTGTTTGGTGTACATTAGAATGTGTTTGAGCCTCATTATTTTAAAAGAATGTACTCTAAAATAGTAGATTGATGAGAATATGTAGTTGAAAAAGAAAGAAAAGTTACTGATGTGATGAAAAATATTATTTTATTGAAAAATGTGTGATTAAAAAATGAGTAGAAAAATGAGAATGAAAAAAATAATGTGAATCAAATAGGAACTTAGCCCCTGTTTGTTTTTCCTAAACCATCCATAAAAATGAAAAATATGACCGTTATCCATCACATCAAACCATCAATTTTAAATTTCTATCTCTTGTGTGGAACCCAATAACGATTTTATTTTTCATTCTCATTCTACATTTTATGTGAATCA
>CAIGRK010039353.1:0-17108 GCA_903798315.1 Fraxinus greggii | reverse complement strand
TTTGTTATTTTTAATATTTTGATAGATTTTGGGTTCATTTGCATTTTTTATAAAGTTTAAGAATAAGATTGTAATTTATTCTTTATTTTTCTTTTTTTTTATTTATATATGAGGGTATATTGGTCATTTTACGTTAAAAATAGGTGAAAAGGACGTTTTCCACAATAAAACGTTGAAATAAGGGTGAAAATGCAAAAAATTGAAATGTAGGGACGTTTTGTGCGATTAAGCCTTCTAATAACTCGCGCCAACACTTCCCCTCAAGTTGGTACATAAATATCTCTAATGTCCAACTTGTCGAGGGAGTCATGAAAGTTCTTACTAGATACTGCCTTTGTGAGTATATCTGCCAATTGATCTTCCGATTTGACAAAAGGAAATCGAATAATCCTCTCCTTAAGGTTCTGCTTAATGAAATGCATATCTATTTCCACGTGCTTTGTTCGATCATACTGGATAGGATTTTGTGAGATACCAATGGCAGCTTTATTGTCACAAAGCAGGTTCATCTCCATGCTAGGATCAAAGCCAATCTCCATTAGTAACCTTCTAAGCCATAACAGTTCACACATCCCTTTTGCCATGCCCCTAAACTCGACTTCGGCGCTAGACAGAGCCACTACCTTTTGCTTTTTACTTTTCTACGTAACCAAATTTCCTCCCATGAATGTAAAGTAGCTTGAAGTGGATTTTCTGTCCAAAACATTCCATGCCCAATCCGCATATGTGTACCCTTCGATATTCAGGTGGTTGTTCTTAGAGAACGTCGGCCCCTTTCCTAGTGAGGATTTCAAGTAGCGAATTATTCGGATCACCGCATCCATATGATCGTCACTCAGATTACGTATAAATTCGCTCACCACACTTACGGCATAGGCAATATTAGGACGAGTATGTGACAGATAAATAAGCTTTCCCACCAATCTCTTGTACCTTCATTCGTCCATAGGCACTTGGTCCCTGTATTCTGTAAGTTTGTGATTTTGAGCTATAGGAACGTCTACTGGCTTGCAATCTAGTAGCCCCATCTCCGACAGTAGGTCCAGCACGTACTTTCTTTGAGACAAGAAAATGCCTCTTGGTGACCTTGCCACCTCTATTCCCAAAAAATACTTAAGTCCACCCAGATTCTTCATGTCAAACTCAATTGACAATTGCTCCTGTAGTCTCAAAATTTCTTCGGCATCATCCCCCGTAATAATTATGTCATCTACGTAAACAATTAGAGACGTCACCTTCCCTTGTCGATGCTTTAGGAAGAGAGTGTGATCCACATTACTTTGATCAAAGCAATACTTTCTCATAGTCGATCTAAATATCTCAAACTATGCTCGAGGTAATTGTTTCAGTCCATATAATGCCCATTCCAACTTGCAGACAACCTTGGTTCTCGAAGAGGATGTATAGCCTGGCGGTATATCGATATAGACTTCCTATTCAAGGTCGCCATGGAGAAAGGCATTTTTCATGTCTAGCTAGAGTAGTGACCAATCTAAATTTGCTACAAGAGATAGTAAAACTCTAACAGTATTTAGTTTTGCTACGGGTGAGAAAGTCTCCATGTAATCTATACCGTATGTCTGTGTGAACCCCTTCGCCACCAGCCTTGCCTTGTATCGGTCAATGGATCCGTCAGCTTTGTATTTAATTGAAAACACCCATTTGCACCCCACTATCTTCTTCCCTTCAGGCAGTGGTATCAGCTTCCACGTATTAATTTTCTGCAAAGCTTCCAGCTCCTCTTGTATGGCTTGAGCCCACTTAGGATCGGCTAAGGCTACCTCCAAACTATCTGGAATGTGGCAAGAGGATAATGTCCCTGTGAAGGTCTTAATTGGCTCAGATAAGTGTTGATTGGACACATAATTCACAATGGGGTAATTGGACAACCTTTCTTCTTCATTAGGGGAGTATCTGTTAGTGGTTTTCCTCGATTTTACCTGAAAGGCAACACATATTCTACGGGAGCATTCGAGTCTGTGGCATATGGAGGAGTATTAGGAGAGCTTAGCTCAGGATTGTTCTCAGTGGGAGAGTCGAGTACTATGGAAGGAGGGGGTTCTTGACTTTCTTGGTTCATAGACTCTCCATTGACAGGGACTTCTTCAGCTATGTTCAGTTGCTACAGCTTTGTAGCTTCATTATTTTTGGTTCCTTCAACTTCAGTTTCATGCTCTCCCGTTTGTCTATTGTCATCGGTAGCTGGAGCCGCCATTAACCAATTCAGCTCTTCATCCATAGACTCTCCCTGAAGGACTGAGTTGGGTACCATGGGAGAGAAGAAAGGCTAAGATTCAAGGAAGCTGCGTCTATTGTGGTATAGGTTCTGTTAGTAATAGGGTTAAAGCATTTGTAGCCCTTTTATGTACCCCGTAGCCCAGAAATAGACATGTGACAGCACATGGATCAAGCTTAGTGCGTTTGTTTTTGTCGAGGTGAACAAAGACCACACAGCCAAAAACCCAAGGAGGGAGCATCAACACAGTAGGTAAAGAGACATAAGAGGAGAGCACTTGCAAGGGAGTTTTAAAGTGCAAAACTTTAGAGGGCATGCGGTTGAGTAGGTATACAGTGGTAGCTACTGCATCATCCCAATAGCGTGTTGGAATGTGTGTGCCGAGAAGATGAGCATGGGTTGTCTCCAAGATATGGCGATTTTTTCATTCGACGATGCCATTCTGTTGTGGGGTCTAAGAAAATGAGGTATCATGGAGGAGACCATGTTGCTAGAAGTATGCATGGAAACGGTGATTGACAAACTCCCATCCATCATCTGACCGAAGAACTTGAATTTTGACTGAAAATTGGTTTCGAATCATTGCATGAAAAACCTGAAATATTGGAAACTCCTCATCTTTGGTCTTCATAGGGCAAAGCCACGTCATTCGGGTACAGTCATCAACAAAAATTACAAACCAACGTTGACCCGATAGAGTGATTCTCGGGGAGGGTCCCCAAACATCATAATGTATTAGAGCAAAGGGAACGGTACTTTTATTCAAACTTGCAGGGTAGGAAATGCTATGGCTCTTAGCCAAAATACAAGTATCACATTTAAACTCAACATTATGTAAGTGTGAGAATAGATTCGGAAATAAGTGCTTTAGGTAACCGAATGATGGATGCCCCAAGCGACGATGCCACAACCATATTTTACGTTCTTTGCTACTGATCTGGTGATGTACGTAATTTGCTGTTCTTCGGCTGAAATCATGTAAGTAATATAACCCCCTCCTATTAGTACCATGCCCAATAATCTCCTTGCTAAGAACATCCTGGAGAGGACAAAAAGTAGGATAAATCAGTACTACACAATTGAGTTCTTCCGTTACTTGACATTAATTTATTTGATAATAAAGAAACAAGGAGAGTGAGGGTGATAATGGCACGATTTCAGCCTCCGTGACTGGATATGCAACTCCGTTACATTAGCAATGCAAGTCCGCCGTGGTTGGGTTGTATGGGAGAAGTCCTTGGGATCAAAAGTCATATGATATGTAGCCCTGGAGTCTATAATCCATGCACCCGCATCCAGAGAGTGAGTTACAAAAAACTTGTCCACTTTTACCTCTGTCCACCGAAGTGGAAGAATCGGTCAGAGGGATGAGTGAGAGTTGAGGCTCAGCCGTGACTACAGCTGTTTTGCCCGTGCCTTCCTCAAGCGTCGTGGTGTCTCTTTACTTCCTAGATTGCAACTCATGCCACCACTTGGGATACCCATGCAGCTTGAAGCCGGCATCACGATTGTGTTTGGTATTTCCATAGTATGTGCACTTTTCTCCATCAGATAAGCCCTTTAACTTGGAAGATGTGGTGTGTTTCCCAGTCACCAGCTTTGGTAGTTGGCCACTTTTCGAGCTCTTAGTGTCCATAACAGCACCACTGGTTATCAGTTCTGTCCCGGATGCCATCACAGCTTGACGAGTGTCCTCCCTTCGAACGTGTGCATAAGCCTGCTCAACTGTAGGAAATGGCTTCAGTTGAAGTACATCACTCCGAATTTTATCGAGTCGGTCATCCAATCCATGCAAGAAAGTGTAGACTCTTTCCTCATGTAGTAACAAATTGTGTTTTTGAATATCTGTTGCACACTCCATTGGATTAGGACGTCGAAAGTCTATCTCACACCATAGCTCTTGTAAATCATTGTAGTATTTTTCAATTGATCCTCCTCCCTGCCGCATCTGAGTTACCCTACGCCGGAGATCATAAACTTGTGAAGTATCAGTTCCATCAAAATATGTAGTAGCAATGGAGTCCCACACCTATTTGGCAGTTGGGAAGCGGATGAAATTCTCGACCAGAGATGGGTCCATTGAGTTTATCAACCATCCTTTCACTATCGCATTCTCAGTATGCCATTTACAGAATATCGGATCTGTTTCAGGCGATTGAGGAGAATCTCCGTTAATATATCCCAGTTTATCCTTGCCTAAGATATACATCTCAGCCACCTGGGACCATAGGGCATAATTGGATCCATCCAACTTAATGTTGATCAGTACAGTAGGTGAATCGGTGATCAGTGATTGTGAGGCTTTCGTCAAAGCCTCTGCCATTTTGGTCGTAAGGTCGTCGAGAATGGAGTCGGTGGAAGTGTTTGGTGGCTGTACCAGTTCGGTGGAGTCAGCCATGGATTCCAAGCATTTTGGGTTCCTTTTTCTGTCAGGTCACATGAAGCCCAAGATCATGCTCTAATACCACATACAATGAATTTCTTTTTAAACTGTTATATCTTTCCATTTGAACAATTCACAGAATATATAGATACAAGGAGGAATAATTCTAGGGCCTATTCTTAGCCTATACAATATACACGGCTTAACTCATGGCGGATCCTTGAATTAAGGGATTTGATACATGCATACAAATAAGGTTTCTATTTTCTAATGACTCACGCCAACAGGTTTGTGGTGGTCGACGATATTTTTGTGCTTTTTTGAGGAGATTTAGGTGTTTCGCGCAGCAGCGATGGGTGTCATTGTTGGTGGCCAATGGGCGATTCATGTAGCCTCAGTGCGGGAAGCAGGCAGCGACAATGGTGCGGCGGTGGTGTGTTGTGCGTGCGAGGTGGTTGTTTTGTAGTTAAAAATGCTAGTTGTTGGGAAGGAGAAGGGGATAGATAGACGGTGGGTGCAGGACGCGATGGTAATTGGAGTGGGTGACGGCCAGCTGGGGCCAATGTACATTGTTTCCTTCATCAGATGCTGCTGAAATCTAGTGGGAGGAGGTAGTTGATGACCAACGATGTGCGGTTGTCCTAGTGTTTCGTCACATCGCTTTAATCTGAGGTGAATTTGAGGTGGTGGTCGACTTAGGTAGTATTGATGACGGTGGAGCTTCTGTGTTAATTGTGATGGATTGTGACAAATTATGTCGTCATTGTATCTATTTGTGACCAGATCTATCTTAAATGTGACTATATGTGACCAAATTAAAAGTGAGTCACATACAATCACAATTTAGACTACCTGGTTACAGACAATCATATTAAGAGAAATTTGATCACAGTTAATCACAAATATCATAAGTTTAATCACAAACAACGAACCACTACTGATATCACATAATACTCAAAACGTTGCTGCCATCTCACCACCACCACACGAATAAACTCCAATGCATAATCATCACATGCAACGCTTACAGGTGTTAGGTGAAGGTGCAAATGGTGATGCGATGGGTTGGAAGTAGAGATTATTATGTTAACTATGCTTATCTGTGACCAAGTATGTCGTCATTGTGACTATCCGTGACTAGATCTGAGAGGAAGACGAAGAGGGACGGGGAACATTGAAATAAGTAAAGGCGTCATTATATGCTTGACAATGAAGATGTTCGAATTCTAAACTCCATCGCAATCAAATATCAGTGCATGTAGAGTACAAGATGAGGCCGAGACTTAAGAGTCTACCGATGGTGGTGAAAATGGGGAGATGAGGCTGAGAATGAAAGTCTACCATAACATCATCTCTCTCTCTCTCTCTCTCTCTTGTGTATATATAGAGAGAATTTTTATTTATAGAAAAAGAAGATTAATATTTGGAGGGAGTTTGCATATGTTTTTGAGAAAGATTGTGTTGTAATAGAAAATATCATTCCAAGAGAGCTGCAATCCCTGGCCATCCAGGGGCCCCACAGACAACCACCCTAAAAATAGGGCTTAGTGTGTAAATCCAACCATCTCCTACTTGGACCATGTCCAATATCAATTCTAAATGTTCAATTCTCATGATAACAATTGTCGTGATATTATTACCCTTTCTGATCAGAATGAGATTAATTAAAACTTTTTTTACTCAACATAATCCCTCGATGACGAAATTGATATCTAATAACGCGCCAAGACAATCCATATGATAGAAAATATCGTGTTATGATTACACTCTTCTACTTGTAGAAATATAATCCAATTTATCAATATTACTCAATTGATTACGAAATATGGATAAGTGCAAATCTCAATTTAATCAATCATATTATACATCATGGCCCTTTTTGTTGGTGTAAAGGAGTTATGGTTGAAACTCTCACTTCATAACTCCAACTCAGCCAAAGAATGATCTATCAACACAGGCTGTGGAAAACCAGGTTATAACCTCTATAGATCTTAATTCCTAGGATGTGCGCTGATTTTCCATGTTTAATCCTCTCAGGGTGGCGGTAATACACTCGATCTTTTCTATAATCTCCCAACCAATAAATTCTCAAACCTTTGATGCGACATTGGTTCCTTCACTTGCGATGGTACAATTTGTCACACTACACCATTAATAGAGTACTGTACTATGAGCCACTTAGTATTCACTAATGAGTTTCTCGATCGTGATTGCTTCCAAAGAAGATTCATTTGACTTAGTTGTAGATTTAACGCTAATGCATATATAGAACTTTTCCAATCCACTGCACCACTATTTAGAGCTAACACATAACCGAGCTGGAAGTTTAGTGTCCCGTTCATGAAGAATCTTATTGCCAGAATATGAGACATCTTATCTATACACATTCTCTCTCAATTTGTATTCTAAACACATTGGGAGAGATTAATCACGNCTCATGCATATACAGAACTTTTCCAATCCACGGCACCACTATTTAGAGCAAACACATAACCGAGCTGGAAGTTTAGTGTCGCGTTCATGAAGAATCTTATTGCCAAAATATAAGACATCTATACACATTCTCTCAATTTGTATTCTAAACACACATTGGGAGAGATTAATCACGTTACCCTTGGGGTCAAATTCTATATTAGATTCCTTATGTTAAACCTTATTGCCATCTCATCTATGCATGTGGAGTGGGACCTCCCTTTTCTTAGTTCCAGAATGCAGATCATCATTCTAATATCGATCACGGAGAAACTTTAGATATTTTCATGGGAAAATTATTTCTGATCAACAATATGTCGACCACATTATATCAGAAATACAATATAATCCAACTAACCTTTTATACACACATTATTGAACAACATTTTGATGAAATCAAATCTTTCATTTTCTCATCAAACCATATGTTCCAGCTCTTATAAACTTGCTTCTATTCTTGAATGGGTTTCTGTAGGTAAATTTGTCCATATAGGTAAATTTTATAATATAATGTTCGATTTCATTGCCTCCAAGTAAACATAGTTTCCAAAATATATTATCAACTGCTTCCGTTCTCTTCATAGTATGAAATTAACTTTTTAAATGACGATTAATTGACATTTGACAGGGTTAGTAAGTTCCATCTGTACCATCGACTTTGGAGGAAATGAAATCAAGTTGATGAATTAGAACAGGCGCTTCCTACATTCTGCAGCACCACAATAGCAAGGCATTTGTCTGATCTTGCCATCAGGACCCATCACACTATCAAGAGCATACCCATAATCATATGTAAGTTCCTACAGAGTAACAATAACAGAGTACGATCACCAAAACTTTCAACTTATCCATAAGCGCTTAATATGGAGCTTAAGAAAATTGAGAGGATTAAAGAACCTTCAATGGCGGTATATTGTCAGCAGCCATAAGTATCACTCGCGCAAGTTTGATATCATGATGATTGCTTAACACGCATTGGACGAACAAATTGGGTTGGCAGCTATGATTGATGAACCTAGCAAAATTACCAGCCTGGCCTGCATCAATGCAGAATGGCACACTCTCGGATGTCTCGTCAACTTTTCCCACGTGAGATGGCAAAGTTACATCCCGGAGCCGTCTCTAGAAAGTTAGTAAAAGCTTTCAGTCATTAGAAATGGTATAGTCAAGAGATTGCTTGCCAAGGTGTCTAGTACAATTCCTTAAATCAATCTCAGCTTCATATTTTCCATTTTGTTAATTTAACATTGTAAACTTGTTACTTTCTTAAAAGCAACCATTTTGCTAAACACGAAGATACATATAAGCACGGTTTATCTCAAAATGCACGTTAAAAAAACACTTGAGTATGAGGTAAAATAAGTAAATATTTCAAGTTCAGACAAATGTGCTAAAACTAAGAGAGTGGAATACCAAACAAAACATTAAATGAAGAATAGTGTGATTAAGACTTGAAACAGGTACCTCTCTTCCATCCAGCGCGTTCATTGTTTGCAAGCAATCAATGTCAAAAACATAACTGTTGTCAGCAGCAGGGTCTAGATCATCTGTCTTCATAAGCAGACCGATATATTCACAAACAGGGGCCCCAGAAGGTATGTAGTCCCAAGATCTCACACCCCAACCCATCCTCGGAGTACGAAATACCTGGTGATCGGTGTCAAAAATGATAAAGAGGTCAACCTACTTTGATATACAAAACAGTAGAAAAGCAAAAATTGATTGCACATACAAACCTCTATTCGATAGTTAGGCGGCCTCTGAGATATCCGGTTGACACAGTCAGGTCCACAGCCACAATTTGGACCGCATTCAAATACAACTGCCTTTGGCTCAATTAGCCTGGCAAATGTAAGTAGGAAAGAAACGTCAGGGCACTGAAAGTGGCAAATAGTTGATTAACATTTTAGACAGATTAAATCAGGTTTGTCTTTCCTTTTCCACATGATGACCAGTGATACTGATGAAAGCTTTTGATTTGTCAATTGAGGGTGAAAAAAAAAAAAGGCAAAGAGGTGGCAACGTGCCACGACAGGAACTAGCGGTTCAAATTGCCTGTTCTTTCATAGGTGGAAAGCATACTCTATGGTAAACTGAGGCCTCAAGTCATAGGCGGAACTCTATTCTACCAAGAATGAGGAGAGAAGATCTTTCCAGTGTTTAATTATGATAGACAAAAAAGCAGCAAGGTAAAAATCAACGAAACCAATAAAAACCAACTAGGAAAAGCGTTAAAAGTGTGGGAGTGCAACCATGTTCCACAATGTTTGAGGCCAGCAGGGCTTGGGCCCATGTTCTTTTTGCGTTTCGGGCCGGAACATTCAATTTTCGCAGCAAAGAGATCATTTTGGTGGGATTTTGTCAAAAACAGGCATTAAATTAAGGGAAAAAGACAATTCATATTCACTCAAGCAAACAGAATTAAGAGGAAAACCGAAAAAACACCTTCCCCCATCCACCAGATTTATGAGTGAAGAAACCAATATCTCAGCATCTCAGTCTTATACTCAGATCAAATCCTCAGTTTGGATGTCACTGAAACTCTGCAAATGCCACCACCGTGAGCCACCAAAGGTACAGAAGACATAAGTTGAGCTCACAAAATCATGTCACATCAATTAAGGTTGTGCAGAACACAGCAATAATGATCTAGCAAGTCTAGTTGATCTTGCCTCATCCACTATTTTAGCCACATCTCTTGCATGATCCTTGTGACTTTGAACTAATTATGCAACATAGGTGTTGCATAAGAACATGTTAAAAGGAAATTCTACAAAACATAAGCATGAATTTTGGGTAAGGAAATGAGCTCTGTAACACGGGCACTTCAACTAGGGTGGCATGTCCGTGTCCGACACATGTTGGATATCGACAATCCTCGAACACTCTGCCACGGCCTCTTTTTCTTTATCAAAATATATAATATTTTTAACTCAATGCTATTATTAAATAACAAATAGGTAATCATATTAATAAAATTTCGACAACAAAAATTAACAACAAGTATAAAACTAAATTTATATTATATAAATGAAAATTTTTTAAAGAATTTAATCAACGTGTCCGATATGTGTCGTGTCGAACACACATGTCCGTGTCAATCATGCATAGGAAATAATAGTGTGAACCAGTCCAAGGCAACTTCATGATGAGGACTATGATTGAGAGGCAGGGGGAAGTCACTTTTTCATTTTTATAAATTTTCTATTTTTTTTTTTTTTTCTTTTGGAGGGTTTTATATTACTGAATTGTTGTAGTGTTAGAAAAAGGGAATGATGATTCTGGTGTTTTCTGATGATGGGGAGAAAAAATCGTGTACTGACATAATGAGTTTAGATTATATCCATGTTTAATCTCATTTGTTTCATTTGATTTCTGTGCTTATGTCGAATATTAGCAANTTTTTTTTTTTTTCCTTTTTTTCAATTCTAAGCATTTTTCCTTTTACATCTTTTTTAAATTTCATTTTTTACATATTCTTTTATTCACAAATGTGAGGCTAAATTTCTGGTTTCACTCAGCCCCTATTTGGGCTCCATTATAATGAATTTTGAAGAAAAACGTATTCTAGAATAGTTATTTTTTTAAGAATGTGTGGTTAAAAAATGAGGAAAAATTTTGGATTTACGTGTAATATTATTTTATTGAAGAATATGGTTAAAAATAAAAGAGAAAAATGCATTTTGGAAATAATGGAGGCCAAACAAGGGCTCAATTTTATGCATGTTTAGATGGAGAGAGTCCGAAAGGACCTCTTTACTTTCAAATGTGGAGGGTGGGGGCCCAAGTGCCAATCACCTGTAACCTCGGGGATCATGACTGCAATTTTTCCTAAAACAAAAAATGCACCTAGATAACCAAGAAGGCTGATTCCCTGATATAGAAGAGGGAATGAGGATTCCCATACTTTACTGGAAAGAGTCATTCTCTGGAATGGTTTTTCCCGACCAAAAAATACCCAGCCAAACTTTAAGCCAGAAAAGATATAGTGGGAATAACCTTATATTTCCAAGTTATTCCAGCTACCTAATTAGGCCTGAATTTATCCCTTTTTCACAATGTTCACCATGTTCAAATTCATTCAGCCTTCCTAAATAAATTTGTAGACCAAATTTGCATCTTTAGATGTTCAAAGATCTTAGAAAATTGCAGTAATTCAAATTGAGACATTCAGTGCCTGTTTGAAAACCATTTCGGTAGGAAAAAAGAGTTTCGAATAGTGATTTTTAGGAGAATATGTGGTTAAAAATAATCATGTAGCAAATCATAAAATAAATTAAAGTGTGTCAAACAGGCACTCAATTAGTAAATCTTTTTTCTACACAGTTCCATTTGATTTTCATATTAATTAATGAGAATCGATAAACATCCTAAGGGAATCCATAGAATATGGAAATAATTTTGTCCACAAAAGTAGTAAAAAGAAGCAAAATTCCACAATTAACATGTCCAAATTGACCAAATTTTCTTCTCCAACTGCAACTCCTTAGACCAAAACACAATTCACGTCCATGGATGCCAGAAAGTTTCAAGTTAGTAAGTTTCACCATGTTTTACATGGTGAAGAGCATATAGCAACCAAAAGAAGGATCAAGCATCTTTGTTAACATATACTAACTGATATAGTCTATCAACAGCCTTAGAATGTTGGTTGTAATAAGTTTCTCACCTTCCTCCATGGCTGTGCACATATGGGAAATCCCCTCCATTAAGTTTTGCACAAGCACATGTTCTAGGATCTGTACACTTGCCTAGACAATTGCATCCAGGGGGAGCATTTGTACAAAAATTTATATTTTTAGCAAATTTCATATCCCTGATGTAGGTGAAACCTATTTCAACAACAAAAACAGAAAATATAGGAAGAATCAACAAGGACAGAGTTGAGATGAGAACTGAAAAGGAACAGATAAGCAAAAACGATAAAATCACATGATTATTAGAGTAACACCGAAGAGGAAAACATATATCAGTAATGGTGCCTCACCTATGTGTGTTAGAGAAAATTGGAAAATGGTACAAAAGAAGATCAACAGAAATTAGCAGTAATGTTTGGCAAAGAGTGTTCTATAAAGCCAGAGTTTCCATGTTCAGAAAAGCCGCAAAGTTTAAAAGTTAATGATTAACAGTATATTTCATCACCAATGCTCATTTTCAGATGTTCTAATTACTAATGACGAAGGACAATGCTCCATACACCTCTCCTTTAAATTCGCATTATAGAATTGACATTCTGACTGACTGAATCTTAAATATGCATGTTACTAGACCAAATATTAAGCCTTGTTTGAGCCATATTTTTCAAGGGGGGGAAGAAAAGTGTCCTGTAAATAGTGACTTATAGGAGAAAGTGTGATCAAAAAGTAGGATAAAGTTTTGGTTTACATGCAAATTATTTTATTAGTAGAATGTGTGGTTGAAAATGAATTTGGAAAAAAAATGAGTTTTTGGCTAATGGGCCTCAAACAAGAGCTAATTCAGATCAACCTTTGTTTCGAAAGATAGCAGTGAGCACACCTGTAGTGCCTCAAGGCGTGCGCCTCGATTTTTCCCTGACATTTGGCCATCTTTTTTTTTCCCCTTCCTTTTTTTCTCTTTTCTGCAAGTCTGACCATGAATTTTATTGGCTTTTTTAATTTGGCCCATCTCAAATAAAAGCCCATCAATTCTTTCACTTATTTGACCTAATCAACCACACACCTCACCATCACCAAGACTCCCAACAATAAGATTTCTAGGCAGAAAACGCTGCAATCCAAAAAAAATTTGACAGGCATTTTTAATTTTTTTTCTTCTTCTTCAGTCTGCATTTCGTATCCTTTTCTTTGTTATTTCCTTTTTTTTAATAATTATATTAATCAGTTGTTTGTTTATTTTAGTGTTATTTCTAATGAAAAATTTTAAGATTATTTATGGTTTTATTATATGTTTATTTTTGTACTGTTTTATATTTTTTTTACTATATTTTTTTTACTTAATTTTTTGGTTTGCCATGAAGCTTACACCTCAATCCACCTTGAGGCTTATCCCTCACCTTACGAAGGAAAACACCACAATCCTAACTAGTTCTGCCTTTCTAAGCATTCGATGCATCTATGAGAAAATCCTAGAAAAAATGAAAGTAACTAACCAAAATAACAGAAATGGAGATTTTCATAATTGGACAACTTGCCCGTGGGTTTGCTGCTCAATATAGGATGTCAAAATCGCTTTGTTTTCAATTCTTCATACTTCTCACACGTAAAACACCTATCCTATTTCTCCACTCTTTAATAATCATGCCACTTTGCATATGTATTAGGAAGTATTGAGTTTATAACATCGATTTTAATCGAGCTCTAAATTCCAGGCAGAATTTAATTCCATCTGTAAACTCATATCTGAGTAAGAATACTTTGGAACAGATTCCTCAGAATATTCTGCAACAGTTTGTTTAGAGGAACAATTCTGAACTCCAACCACTAGTTCTGAGTCTTGAGGCTATATCTGGCTTCAAGATCACTGAGTTTCAACAATGGAAACTAGTACAACTGTCCGCACAATCCATTGCCATTGTGTCACTCAAAAAAAATATATATATAATAATAATAATAATAATAATAATAATAATAATAATAATAATAATAATAATAATAATAATATGTGAAAGACAAATGTGGAATTCAACTGACTTTTTGAAATACAAATTCAGGAACGATCAATAATGACCACCAAAACAGGTAAATAAACTTGCCTTTAGGAGGGATAGGTGGTTCATCAACCAAATTAGTAACAGGAACGGGAATTTCTTCTTGGCCTCCAGTAATGTCTTCACACACCAACCTTGTTACTCAAATAAAAAGCAGGATTTCACCTTTCCAAAAGATGAAAAGAAAAGATGATTGCACTAGATTGTTATATAATGTTGACATACCCACGTATTTCAGATATTGAATTAGGAATACGGCCTCGAGTAAAATAAACCTGAAACATAGATAAACAAATAACGAAGGAATATATGAATGGAGTGGATAAGTGCTCTATGATGCAACGTCACGGACACGCCGACAAGTGATTTTCAAAAAAGTATTGACACAACATGTCGATGACATGTTGATTTAAAGGCCGATGACATGTTGATTTAAAGGCCCCATTTTTTGTGTATAAAGCATTTTGGAATAGTAGATTGATAGAGAATGTGTGGTTAAAAATGAAAAAAAAAAAATTTGATTGCGTGTAATATTATTTTATTAAACAATGCGCGGTTGAAAAAACACAGAAAGAAAAATGTATTTTGAAAAAAATTGAGATCAAATAAGACGTAAATTCTTAAAAATTCTTCATTTATTTAGTATGATTTTAATTTTATACTTATTATTTTTTCTTGTTGAATCTTTAAATAAGAGTATCTATTTCTTATTTAATAATAACTTTGAATTAAAAATATATAATATTTATGATAATGGAAAAAAAATTACTATATTGAGTGTACAATTAGAGTCGGTATCCGACATGTGTCCAACACGGGCACGCTACCCTAGTTGAAGTGTTCATTCAACAGAGGTTCTCATTAGACTAGCTCAGCATCTTTATATAATTTGGTGTCAATATTTGCAATAAATTTATCATTTGTTCGATAGAGATTAAAATCAAATTTTTAATAAACTTTGATAAAAGTTGATGAAATGTGCAGTTGAAAAGTTGTGAGTCCCAAGAAATATATGGTTGAAATTAATTGTTGACTTTGACTTAAATTAATATATTGATTTTAATTCCCACCAAACAGGGGCTTAATTTCTCAAGGTTTTGCCATACTATTAGCGATCATTAAACAGCCACATTCTAACCAGTTTTGAATAACTAACTAAGTGGGTGTTTGGCCTCCATTTTTTAGGAAGAATTAGTTTTTGAATAGTGATTGATGGGAGAATGTATGATAGAAAAGTGATGAAATGTTTAAATTTGTGTGTAATATTATTTTATTTGGAGAATGTGTGCTTGAAAATGAGTACTGTAGAAAAATGAATGGGAAAAATGAGAAAGAATGAGGCTCAAACATGGGCTAAGCCCTTATTTAGGCTTCATTAAAAGTAGCCCTTGTTTGAGCCCCATTTTTATGTTAAAATGAGTTTTGTAATAGTGATTTTCTAGAAAATGCGTAGATAAAAAAAATGGAAAAATTTTAGTTTTACATGCAAAATATTTTATTGATAGAATGTGAGATTAAAAAATGAATTTGAAGAAAAATGAATTTTTGAATAATGGGGCTCAAACAAGGGTATAGATATTGGGGAAAAATGTATTTTGGAATAGTGATTTTTTTAAAGAATGTGGTTAGAAATAAGGGAAACTTTTGGGCTTATGTGTAATATTATTTTATTAGAGAATGTGGTTGAAAATAAGAAAAAAATGCATTTTTTCTAAAATGGTGCCCAAACAGAGGCTAATTATAGGAACATGTAGATGTTTTTATGCTATTACATGCCCATGTACCGATATGTTCATCTTGCATTAATTGTTAACCTAACTCCCAATATGCCAACTTTTTATAGGACAGGCAAACTAACATGTACAGAAATTTGTATATATTTCCATTCAAATGTACCTGTAAGGACTATAAGCTTACAAAAAAACACACTTGTCATTTTCAGGATAAATCCACTCTCAAACTCCACAATGCTCTTCTAAATTTCAACCCAGACTAGTTTGGACATCATGGAATGTAAAGGTGGACAAGAAATTGGAACAGAGGAAATTTATTCAACCAAAGCAATAAACGCTAGCACAAACTATTCCGTCTTATATGAAGTTCAGTAGGTCACATCTTTCAGTGGGGGAGAGGTGGCAATTAATAACTCAGTATGCAAAACAAGAGGAGAAATATTAGTCAATTAGCAAAAAAGACCTGATTTGTCATCAACGGCGGCTGTCCATCAAGCCGCTTCAGTCGAAATTTATACACCGTGAACCCAGAGACACCCTTTTCAGCCCAGTATTTGACAACCTGCAATATAAAGAAAATGTATACGCAGATGTCTGAATATCTCCAAGATTAAATACATATAAAGGCACAAGCCACAAGAAAGAAACACTCCACATACTAGATTTTGAATAAAAATCGAAAGTATGATAGACAAGGCAATCCAAGTTTTTTACACCAATACGTTATGCTCAATGAAAACTGCATTGCTGGAGATAAATACATTGTATCTTCAACAAAAACTACACCGGAGGGAGGGTGCTACACCATGGCCATGAGATAACTACGTGGTATCAATGTAAGGAGCATAAACTAAGGACAGCACCAACATTCACTGGAAACTGTCATAAAATAGCTAGTTAATAACAATATTTTTGTTGGATGACAAGTCCGTACCATTATGTGCAACACAGATTGCCTTCATATCAGTGGCAAGTTAAAACAGAAAAGACTAGATTGTTAGGGGTAGATTGAGGATAACAACCTTGTACAGGCCATCATAAGTGTAAACTTTTCCTGCATAGCTATTTTCATTCTTTCGACATTGATGTCCACGAGTCACTCTAACAGGTATGGATTGCTCCATACAGTTCTGCAAAAAAATGATCAGGAAGTTACAGAGAGATACTTTCACCCACAAATGCCCAATGCACATTCACATTTTTATATGCTTTGACTGGCGAAAATGTGAACTATTCAAAGAAACTAAGCAGGATCAAAGAAATATGCCAAATTGTAACACTGGCAAGGAGAACTTAGTGTAATTAAAACAGGCAAAGTTTCTACATTTAGCAGTTCGAAATTTGGGAGCACAACCACTTGATTACAGACCTTCAAGCAGGGGGACAAGGCCAAGAGCATAATACAGAGATAAGTTGTGGCATCGCAAATTATGTCAAAGTCAGATTAAATTGAATCTAGTATACTGGAAATAGGTTTCTAAAAGTTTGCAGGCACACAGAACTCTAGATAACAATCAAACTACTAATGACTAACCTTGTATTAATAAACACTATGGCTTTGTCTGCGACCAATTGTTTCACAAATTTTAAGCAAAT
>CAIGRK010039287.1:0-10742 GCA_903798315.1 Fraxinus greggii | reverse complement strand
AAATATGTGACCGATAGATAAACTATGACCTATAGTTTTTTTGATCTTGACCAATGAAATAAATTGTGACGTATAAATTTTTTAATTTGTGACCTTGAAATAATTTGTAACCAATTAATTTAATAATATGTGATCAATAAATAAGTTTGACCTATAATTATGTACACGTAACCAATAATTGTATAATTGTGAATTTATTATATTTAAATAATAATTATTTTTAATTAATTAACTAAATATCTGAGTTTTGCATTTTTTAAATTTAATACTTGATTTTTGCAATTGTGAAATTTAATACCTGATTTGTGAACTCTTCCCTAAATAGAATAAAATTACATATAATTTTTTTTTTCTTTTTACATAAAAATTTTTTCTACAAAAAAGAAATCCATTGCCTAGATATTGGACCGTACTACGGCCCTGCCCGGCCCAACCCCATCCCTGTACAGAGGTAATTCCTAGGATAGGACTTTACTTATAATTATTGTACAGAGGTGTCTGTACAATAATTATGTACACTTACCATTTTTCTTGTATTTTAATCAATTCCGCAAAATTAATAATAAATGTATAATTGTAATGAAAATATTTTAATCAATTTTATTTGAAGTTGAGTGACCATTATTGAAATTAACTCCAGCGTATCTGGACCAAAGAAAATAATTGATTTCGTCCCAGCGTTTAATAATTACCAGAAATAAGAAATTTATTATATCCTTTTATTTGAATAAAAATATGGGGGAAATATGAACGCTACATTCCTCTCTCCTTTTTTTGCCTCCTCTTCCTCCTCCTCGTGCCTGGTGGAGGGCGACTATCATTCCCCGCCGCTTCAACATTTTCATATTTTTTGCCCCTCAAGTAATTCTATCTCCCTCTGCTTATACATGTTTATATCTGTTTATGTACTGTATATTTACATAAATGTATTGTATATACGAATACATCTATATTCATATTTGGATGTTTTTGTGTTTTGGGTTGGAAGCTTTGTTGTTTCTTTTTGTTTATTGGGAATGGAAAGGACCCAGTTGATGAAAAAAATGCTTTATTTGAATATAAATATAGTTTGGATTGATGCGCCTTTTCAGGAATAGTTCTTTGTTTTTATGTGCGCCGGGAATTACTGTGTAAAGACTCGATTTGTTTATGATTCCTTGGTAGCTTTTGGTTGGATGATTGGAAATTGCCCTAATTTAATTCACTTTGATCTCGAAGTTTATTTAATGGTATTTGCGTATTCAGATTCGGTTGAACTTGAGATACTTCAATTAAGTTTAATTCAGAAATTTCAGAAATAAGTGAGCCGACTATACAATGATTCTTGCATGACTCTTGGCTGGAAAATTTCAATTTTATTTCATCTTGTGTTATGATTTCATAAACTTATGATTCAGATTCAGTGCAATTTGAGATACTTCAATTAAGTTTAATAGAAAATTTTCTGAAATATGTGAGAATCAGGACAGTAGGGGAGAGAGGATGTATACTGACCGATAAACAAATTTGCACAACACACTCCGAACTGACATTGGGATAGAAATCAAAATGATGCTCTCCTACTTGCACTGAATTCCCTGCAAATTGCAAATTTTCCTTCTTACCAACATCAGCAAGGAGTAGCATCTTAGCTAAGTTTAACACTTATCTTGGAAATTTTTAAATCAACATGGTAATTCAGTTACAAATAAGAGCTTCATAACCAATTCTTATCTAGGATGCTTAAAATTTAAGCAGTATTCTAATTGATAGCACTTAATTTCTTATCTTATTCCTTTTTGTGTTCGTTTTATTTGTAAGTTTTTTAATTTTTTGTTATTTTTATACTAACTGAAAACACTTTGTTGTTACTGCTGTCTTCTTCTTCTTCTTGGAGTTCTTGTATTCTGTTAGATTGGAACCCTATCATGAGTATTAAATTTGCCCCTTGATATACTCTTCAGTCACTAAAATTTACATTAATCTCATTCGAAAAAGTACGTCATAGAATCTGTTTTCCATTTAAAAAGTGGTAAAAAGAACCTACAAGGAGGAGAATTAAAAGGAAAACATTAATAAAAAAAGAAAAAGATAAGATAGAAATTTTTTGAAACATCATTTCATGTTCACTTGTGCAGGTCTAGAGAGGACAAGGGAGAGGGATTTGAGATGGCAACACGATCTGAAAAATTTTCAGTCAATTTTATTATGGGTGGGTCTGCTGCAATTGTAGCAAAAAGTGCTGCTGCACCAATTGAGAGAGTGAAGCTCTTGTTACAGAATCAAGGAGAGTTGATAAAAAGGGGACAGCTTCAAAGACCCTATATAGGTCTTGGTGATTGCTTCAGAAGGGTTCTTAGAGAGGAGGGTGTTTTGTCCTTTTGGAGGGGTAACCAGGCCAATGTAATACGATATTTTCCAACTCAGGTATATCTTTTTCCTTGTTAACCTTTTCGGTAATTTGTTACTGGTTTTAATCTTTTTTATTTCAAAAGCATTGAGTTTGTACGTCAAATGGTTTGATGTTGCTGTTCCCCATAGAACTCTAAGGGAATGCCACAGTTTTTTTAGTTATTATAACTATTGATCATGCGTTAGTTCCTCTGCCGTTTTATGTTTTAATTAATTTATCTAGAATTAGCTTTTTTACTTAGATGTCTGCTCTGGTTTTATAAGAAGTTTACCTCTCAATTTTTTTTAATAGATTGAGTTCGCATGTAACTAAAATTAAAATTCATTTTTGATGCCAATAAACAATTTACCGGTTGGTGAAATTCTGTACTTAAAATGCAAATACAACTGAATAATATATTTTCGCTGGATAATTCAGGTTGTAACATAAAGAAACATAGGCACTCAAGCTGTCAAGCATGTGAGAAGATGTAGACAATGGAAAATAAAAAGGAAAAAAGTACAAATAAAAATAAATCTTTGTTTATGATTGTTATTTTGCAATGGCATTGAACATGGTAAAAATTTCTGCAGGCAACATCCTCTGTCTAATGCTTTCTTGCGCTATGAAGAAATGTGCTCACAATTTTCCTCATAATTGACCTTCTGTTGTGTCCTTGGAATTTTGTATAATGAGGATTTTTTAAAATAGATGCTTCTTACAGCATTAAATGGTGAGCTACACGTATGTTTTGGTTTGCTTCAGAATGTGATTGAAAGATAATGAATCAGTGATTTTCAACTTTTAAGGCTGGTTTGTTAATAAATCTTTTTTTCGACTATCCCTGTTACTCCAAAGTTACTTTTTCTATGAGAACTAATCTTAGACCGTTAGTTAAGACATTGGTAGCTCTACCTATTATATTGTGCAGCTTTTTAATCATGGAATGCATAACTTGTGAAATATTTTTGTCCGTTGAAATAGCTATATAATTAGCTTGCATTCTTTTCTTCTTTCCTTAACTGACTCATATCTGCCAACGAAATAGCCAATTTTATGATCACAACAAATACATTTTGGATTATACAATTTCCCCCTAAATGTGACGTTTCTACATTTTACATTCAAATTTTTATAAATGAGAGAAATTTTCATAACGAACTGTTTGGTCCTTTTTGACTCTGTGTATATCATTTCTGAGGAGACATTATTAAACTTTCAATAGGCTTTCAACTTCGCATTCAAGGGTTACTTCAAAACCCTATTTGGATGTTCAAAAGAGAAAGATGGGTATCTTAAGTGGTTTGCTGGAAATGTTGCTTCTGGGAGTGCTGCCGGAGCAACTACCTCACTATTTCTTTATCACCTGGATTATGCACGAACTCGGCTGGCCATAGATGCTAGGGAATGTCCCATCAATGGTAAACAGCAATATAAGGGGCTAATAGATGTTTACAGAAAGACTTTGTTCACTGATGGAATAGCTGGTCTATACCGGGGATTCGGGCCTTCGATCATGGGAATAACACTTTATCGAGGCATGTATTTTGGGATCTACGACACCATGAAACCTATTGTTTTGGTTGGACCACTTCAGGTGAGTGAATCTCCTCTGTTGATATCACTTTGTGTGGATATTTTTTGTCTCACGGGTAGGATGTAATTTGCACTTGCCATAATATTTTTGATGCATTGAACCACTGCCAATTATGGAACCATTTGCTTTAAGGAAAATTTTAACAGTAGATAGATATGATGAACATGTTTAGTTAACTAAAGGAAAGCTAGAAAAAGAAACAAGAGCCGCACATCACCTTTTTAGATTTAAAGTGTTTGTGCCTCGCGTGGTTCAATTTCTTTACATGGTATTGTCAAGAATTGAAGACTAATTTTTGTTATACAGGACAGTTTCTTTGCTAGTTTCTTCTTGGGTTGGAGTATAACCACTGTTTCTGGGGTCTGCGCCTATCCTTTTGACACAGTGCGACGGAGAATGATGCTAACTTCTGGACAACCGGTTAAGTATCGTAATGCCATGCATGCATTTCGTGAAATCATTCGCCTTGAAGGTTTTACTGCACTGTTTAGAGGAGTTACGGCAAATATGCTTCTTGGGGTGGCTGGGGCTGGAGTTCTTGCTGGATACGATCAACTGTACAGAATTGTATACAGACCACATTATAACTTTGAGTCTCAGAAAGCCTTCAAATGAGTCTACTAGTCCGCTTGAAGAGTTTTTGTACAGTTGTAGAATTTGTTGATACTGACCAGTTGAAGGGTCAATTGCAATCGAAAGCCATTGAAATCGAATAGAAGGCAGGTTTATGAAAGGGAGTGTCGATATAATTCATCTGGTGATAAAATGACGACTCAGACAAGTTCATGGACCTTGGTACATAGACGCTTACGGTACAGTTGATTCACTGCAGAAGGTTGATGTAAAGCTCACCTGGTTGTTACAGTCACATGGTCGTAGCTTTACAACATTCCATTACTGCCAAGTTACAATCATTCCTCTGGCCGAGGAATGTCATTTTAATCGTTGCAACAATGTATATTTCGTCATTTACCGCACTAATGCAAGTACTGTCAGCTAGTCTTTAGAGGTCATATGGAATTTCTGCGGCTAACTACAGTTCCACCAATTTATAAACATATGCTCCCCAAATGGGAAAACCAATTTCCCCAAAAAAGCCATCTCTAAGACCATTCTAACGGTAGAAAAATTTGGTGTAAAAAGCACCCCAATGATAAGGCAAATTTGGGGTAAAACTTTGGGAAATACTAAATTTGGAGTCGGTATTTTCCATTTTTTGATTTCTCCTCCTTTACAACAAATTTTTGTTCCATCTATATCCTTTATTTTTTAGAATTAATCGATTTTAATCTATTTATATTGTTTTAATGTGATGATTATTTTTATTTAGCTTTATTTTTAAATTCTAATCAAGTAATAAGTAATAATTATTGATACAATGAATTAAAATTGTTCATTAAAAAGTCAAAAGTTACAAATTTGATAATTAAAAGTTAAGAATAAATTAGCTTTAGAACAACATAAATATCTTAAAAACGTAAATTAAAGTACAATACAACATTAAACTAAAATAATAATTAAATCATTTAAAATAAAATTTAGTAAAAAAAATTGATGCAAGACTATCTTCAGTGATTACACCAAATATGGCGTACCCATTGGAGATTGTCCAATCCTCTAGTTCACATAAATTATGATTTGAAAGGAATCAAGTCAACTACGAGCTTTTCGATAAGAATGGCTTGCTCGAAATGGCAAACTTGAAGCTCAAAAGCAAGTTAATTTGCAACCCCTATTTATTTCTCAATGATTTTATTAATTAGATATACATTTAATAGTTTTATTCTAAAATATTTAATATTTTGGAATATTATAGTCTTGAACTTTGTACCATATGATTTTCAACTAACGTGTACTTGTGGGAGGAGACAAGAATGCCAATCCTAATAAAACTAGGCATAGGAATAACTCTTTGTTGCTTGCATGATTCTATCTACACGTTTTAAAAATCGTTATAGATTGCAACTGCTTAGTAGATGATAAAGTTCATCAATTTCGTTTGCTATAGATGAATACCAAGTTGTCTATATCATTCCCGTAATAAAAGAATTTGCACACTGTCACAGACAGCACTCCTATGGAGGTTTGCCCCCATCGAACCACTAATGACAGAAAATCCACAAGGAGCAAGTGACGTAGAATCCCTAGTAAATGAAAATACCACCACATTCAATTTTTTGAAGTTTTAAAAGTTAAAACCAACATTGTAGGAATAGATGTGTGAAAATCACTCTCCAAATATGACTTGCCATGGGAGAATTAGTTCTCGAAGTTCTCTCTAGTTCTAGCAACTCAATCTTGGAGTAGAAAAGGCGAGAATGAAGTTATGAACCCATTGAATACAAGAAATAAAACTGATATGTATAAGATGGGGTTAAAAACTGTAAGATTCCCTATTAGAAGGAAATGACCATGGGTTTAACATGTTCTAAAAGTTAATAAGAAACTCCTCCCTCTTTCAATAGATAGAGCACCAAGGTTTTGCCCGCTGCAGCTGTTATGAATTTCGAGTTTAGGACTAAGGCAGTGCGTTTTTAGACATTGGGATCATCAGAAGTTAGTTCCGACAAAGTCCACGAACCTATCAAGTATCTAGTTCAGACAACAACAATAAACTTACAAATAATATTCTCAAAAAATTGAAACATGTATATGAATTTTGTCTAATTTAGGTAACGTTAAACTTGATTAAAAAGAAAAACATTGATATATAGGGCACATTCTAAGGTAGTCATCCTGAACCAACTTCCTTTAAAAGATCTTCTAATTAGACAAATTATTTCTAAAAACGTATCTAACAGGTTCAAAAGCAACTTCTTAGTATCAATAGTTAACTTTTCAAAAATCCTATCAAAGGGTCACTAATGTTCTTTCCCCCTAGATAAGAACAAGTTCATCTTCAAGGTCAACCTAAATGAAAAACAATTATTTGATGATTCAAAAACTCAAACTATGGCTACTATTACGAGTGATATAAAATGACATCAAGCTTCGTTCAATGACTTGAATTTTAGTGTATCTTGTGCTACAAATTTATTTTAAATAATGGAGTCGCCATACACATTGATTCCATTACTTCAGTTTTTCACAAGACATGGCACATTGAATTGGATTGTCACTCTATTTGCAAAAAAGAAAATATAGTAACTACACATTTGTCTAAAGTTATTAGCCGATATATTTTCTAAGAGCTTGAATGCCGATATATTTACTAAGAGCTTGAGAAAATTGTTGTATTCGACTCTATATGTCTTCATGCCAACTTGAGGGGAACATTGTTGGAGAAAGATAATCAAGGAGGATCATATATGCTAAATATATCTACCATTGCCATGTATGCTGATATTATAACACATAGTCCACAAGGAATAAAAGAATAATCCTCATGCAAGTAGATTGTTTACCTATAAGTATATTCTAGTTTCATATGAATATAAAGAAGATTTCAACAAAACAAGAATAAACTATGAATCATTCTAAGAAAATTTGATGTCAACAAAAACAGTTCAATGTTTTAAGATTTAAGCATCAAATAGATGATATTCCAAAGGGAAAACAAATCTTTAGAATTCATGCAGTTTAGTCGTTAGAAACCAGTATGCTATTTGCTATCACCTGTTGTCAAAATATTAGTTGACAGAGTTCAAAATTGTAGTGACATGTCAAAATTTTAGTGAAGGGACAGTCAAACAGAGACACAATATCTGGAATAGTCACACAACAGCATATTCGCGGAAAGAGGCGAATCCCATTTATACATAGCCCTTCTTCTTCTTCTTCTTCTTCTTCTTCATAATGATATTCTTAACCACATAATGAATAGTTGAGTCTTCGCTCCCACTCAGAATCGGCCTATTGCAAGAAAAGTGCTAATTAGCCATACTACCTGAAAATGGATAAATATAAAGTGAAAAAACTCTGACTTTAATTGGTAGACCGGCCCCACATGTCCACGAAATACAGCAACGAACTTGCCTGTAATACCAATTCCATAACTTGATTGACTTGTCAAAGGAGGCACTTGCAATCCGTTGTCCATCAGTTGAGAAATAAACATGATTGACAAGCTGCAGAAGAACAAGTTACAGGTGGGTGAGCATGAATAAAGAATTTTGATCGAGTAGATATTTCTTCTGTGATACCACTAAGAAAATACTGACCACATAATATTTTGACACAATTCATGTATACTTATTTTAGTTGTTCTATAGAAAGTTAGAAACGCAAGCTGCAGAAGGAGCAAGTAATAGGGAATAATACAATTGCCACACACTTCCGCTACCATCACAAACTTCTGTCATCCTGTTAACGAACGTATAACACCATTCCTGACAACTATGTCACCTTCACTCACGCAAATTATAGACAAAAAGAGATATAAAGTGTGGATATCTTGGAGACAGAAACAGAAGATGTGGAGGGATGGTCATATTTTATGCTTATATTATTACATTTTCAATAACAGTGTTGAGCAGCAAATTTTTGGTTGTGAGGTAAAATGAGAGTAGCAGGCAATTAGAAAAGTGGATGTGGAATAAGTAAAGCAAGTGTAGACGATCAATCTTTTCCTTGATACTAATAGGTATAAATCATGGCTATCAAACATTTTACGTTCATCATTTCNAACTATGTCACCTTCACTCACGCAAATTATAGACAAAAAGAGATATAAAGTGTGGATATCTTGGAGACAGAAACAGAAGATGTGGAGGGATGGTCATATTTTATGCTTATATTATTACATTTTCAATAACAGTGTTGAGCAGCAAATTTTTGGTTGTGAGGTAAAATGAGAGTAGCAGGCAATTAGGACAGTGGATGTGGAATAAGTAAAGCAAGTGTAGACGATCAATCTTTTCCTTGATACTAATAGGTATAAATCATGGCTATCAAACATTTTACGTTCATCATTTCTCCATAAAAGATGGAAAGGCTGAGAACACAATAACTGCTGGTTACAAAATTGGTTTTAAGCGTCAGCATCTAGCTTTTATTTTTTTCTTTCGCAATGCCATATATAAATCTTCCTACATCAATCCAGGCCATACTTTTGTTGTCCGAAATAATTTAAAGAATTATGTAAATTAAGAACAGAACAAGTACTATAGAAGAATATGAAAAATCGAGGTGTCACACTGGATACCACTTGAAAGTTACGGATTACCAAATTAACGGCTATTAAATTAGCGAATGGTTATTAATTATCCTTTTTTTTTACCCTATGTGCGATATTAATCAGTCATAAGCAATAAGTCACTTTTAATTGTTTCCAGATGGTTAATCAAACAAGTCAATTTCTCTAAATTTGAATACCGCAAAAATTAAGAAACCAATACATAACGAACACCAAAATGATGACGGAGAAACCCCAACGGGGTAAAAACTCCAGGACCAAGCTAGTTACCTTCACTATAGACAATACGGAGTGAGTTACAATCAGATGCTATTTAGCCAACTCCATTAGACTTCTCGATCCCGTGGAATTCCAAGAACCTGCTCCAAGGCCTTGTGCTCTTCCTGCGCTTGTAGTCCAACCTCTCTCAACCTCTGAACTTCAACTGAGAACGTAACTTCATATGACCAATAGGAAAGTATGTGGTATTTCGGTTTAGTGAGTTTGATTTTTTTCGCAAACAGGTGGTTATATGATCTCAAGAAGAAATGATGAATCAAAATGAAAAAATATATTCTTGGATTTTAGAAAATAAGACGAGGCAATAAAAATAATGAAAACGTCCAATGGCTTGGATATTTATAAGAGAGGATAATTGGGTTGAATGAGCCAGAAAGTTAGGGTTTTCTGTATAAACCTGTCGCTCAAGCTAAGCCTCAGCGAAGGCGAGTGGTGGCCTCTCGGTCAAGCGAGAGGCGGCAAGCGACGGGGATTCTATTTTTGTCACTCTAGCAGTGTTCAGGTGTAGGCTAGCGAAAATGTGGCACCATGATTTTCCTCTTTTCATGCTCGAACCTTAGAACTCATAACCTAATTTATACAAATTGAACCCTAGGTCCTTGACTTTTACAACACATTACAAATTAGTCATTTTGTTCACATAATTGCCAACATTAAAAACCTAACAAACTCTCTATTTAGCATTCTGTGACAAAACTACACAAAAAGTCAAGGAACTAAAAAAATTAAAATCTAAACTACCTAATCTTCATCAAACTGCATGTCTCTTGCATTTCTTGTTAAACCTGTATCTTGAAATTCACAACTCAAATACTCAATGTAAAAGCATGTAGTACATGAATTATAGTAATTAAGCACATGATACTGAAATTAGCTAGATTGGGACGTAACATTAATGTTAATCCAAACACCAACAAAAATATTAGCATCACAAAAATATCAAAAACTCAACCAGCCAAGCATTATGATATGGAATGCAATGAAATCAATTAATCTCCCCCTAAATCAAAATTCAAAAATTTTACTTCACTCTCCCATCTCCCCCCTTTTACTAATTTTTCTCACGAAAGGATAAAAAAACTTTAACATATAATCATAAGAAAATGAAATCGTTAGCATGCATAAGTATAATCGATGTACAATAAATCTTCTCACATATTCAGTTCAAGTTAACATAGAGTAAATTGTATAAGTGCCTCATGTGAGTAAAGTGTCACTAATCATTTGTAAGAAAGACTCCAAACCTTAATTTTGTGAGAAATGACATGCTAAATATCACTGCCAATAAGTATATTCCTCGACTTATGAAAGCACATTAGGACATATAAAGAAAAAGTTCATTTTGTATTGATATTTTTTTT
>CAIGRK010039095.1:0-14066 GCA_903798315.1 Fraxinus greggii | reverse complement strand
TTTTTGTTAATAATGTACATTAATATTCTTTTGTTTCCTTTCTTCATCACAAAGTACCATCTTCCCCCATTTTAACATATAATATTTTAAAAAAATAAAATTCGGGGGCAGCCCCGTGGGCACCCACTGGCTCCGCCCCTGATAGAGGTTTTATATCATAAATTATATTAGCTACTAGAATATTTAAAATTAATTTTATAATTTTGCGGAATTTATAGTAAAATTTACGTTGGATTCCTCAAGTACATTTTAACTATTATCAACTAAAAACCATGTATTAAAAATTTACATTTTAACTGACAGATTTTGAAGGGATGTGACGAGTTCTATCCTTTCCCACCTCCTTTATTTGCCATCTTGATTCTCGGCAAAGTAGTTTCGAAACCAGTCAAACTAGGTCGGTTATTTACATGAAACCGTAGTTCACCCGAATTTTGATCTGGTTAATTGCTCTCCAATCCAATTACTTCACCTAGCCTTAGCCCCGTTTGGCCATCATTTCTCTCTCTTCTTATCAACCGTACACTATCAAATAAAATAAAATCATACGTAAATCCAAAACAATTTATTTTTTTTTAACCATACATTTTTTAAAAAAAATACTATTTCAAAAATTATAATTTCAAATAATGACAAACAATGGAGACCAAATAGAGGCTTAGTTGTGTCAAAATGGACAAATCGATTCGAATGGGCCCGTCCAAGTGAGGACTCGGCATCTCTCGGTCCTGCTATGGACTGGCCTGTGCCAATTTTCGGGCCAGGTCTTGATGCTCCGTAAAAACATGTCCAGGCCAGGAAACTGGCCCGTAGCCCAAAAGCTTTCTAGATCGATCCCCAGGTCTACGTAATCCACAATTTAGAATATTTTGATCACTTTCTTAAAATAAAACAATAATTTGTAACATTCAACCTCAAAATGAAAACAAAGAATATAACATGAGAGCAAACAAGATTAAATAAAATAAGTAAATGTGTTCTCAGATTTGGTAAACGGGGAAAATTGAGTCCGAGATATATTGATCCATGACATTATCGAGTGCATTGGTCCAATTGTTTATCGACTGGCTTCGCCAACATAGTTGTCCATAATTCATGATGTGTTTCATGTTTTTATGCTTCGTAAGTATATTCTAAATCTGTCTCATGTTTTGGAATCACTACCAATAGAGTTGAAAGAGAATCTTACTTATGAAGAAAAATCAATTCACATATTGGACAGAAAGGAATAAGTTATGCATAGTAAAACTATTCCATTAATTAAAGTTCCATAGAGGAATCATGCCATAGAAGATGCAACATGGGAAAGTGAAGAACATATGCGGTCACAGAATTCTCAATTTTTTGGTAGTTAGTTTAATTTTGAGGACGAAATTCTTTGAAGGATGTGAGTTTTCTAATAACCAAATTTCAAATTAGTCAAAACCTATAATTCAAAGTCAAAATAGTCAAGCCAAACAAAAGAAAAATTGAAAATGAAAGCAAACAAATTGGTAGCGGTCAGGCGGAGTGACCTTTAATATTAATCCAAACTCATCAATTCAAACCCATTTTCATACCATTTCATTTACTTACATAGATCCAGAAAGAGCGAACGAGACAGAGAGAAAGGATCTTAGAAAAAGGAAAAGAGGGAAGAGGAATAAAAGAAAAGAAAAATAGAAAAGTTCGACGACGTAGTCGGAAAATAAGTAGTTTAAATTGCTAAGCTCGAATTCTTCAATTTCGATGGGTAAGTAAAAAGTTACTAATTGAAAATTATGTTAAATTTTAGGGTTGTTGAATTATCAGTTTTTAAATTTAATTTTATCGAGCGTGAACAATTGAATTAAGTATAATAAGCTATTTAATTAGGTTAAAGGAAAGAAAAAAATAACTTGAGTGATTAAAGGAACTCGAGAAATTGCTCAAGTATAAAAAGATTAAGATTAGTATCACCTATTTAATCTAAACATTATATCATATTTCAGATGGCAATACGGATATTGGAACAGCCTACTAACAAAGTTGATTTTGTGTACTTAGTTTCGCGAGTGAAAAAACTTTAATATTTTCAGATATTGATAATTGATTATATTATTACATTACGTAAGATTACATGAATTATTTGTTCAACCACATAATTATTACAAAATGTTCCCTTACTATGATATATGTGAAATTACAAAGATTGTATGTAGATTACTAGTGAATTAGAATTTGAGACATATTTTTATTGACTGCTACTAGGATATCGAGGCATGCGATTGCACTAGCCACGAGTGAGACTTCTCGAGTAATCATAAAGGTAGATACGAGATGTGTCTTTGGTGATCACAAGAGGATTGACCACTCGATTGTGCCGTTGTAATATGGTGATTATTAGTACCTCGGGTGGGATACTTCTTAGGTCATCATGGGGACTGTTGGAAGATGTACATCCACTGGTTACAGGAGGATGGTTCACTCGACTGTGAAATTGTGATTATTAACATCTCAGGTAGGATACTTCTTGGATGATCATGGATACCTCTAATGGTCATAGGAGGATGGTATATTCGACTGTGTTCAATTGATTATTGATTATTGATGTTGATATTGCTTATAGCTCTATTCAGAACATAGTAGATATGTCAATGGGCCAATAGAAATGAAAGTTTACATGGAAATATTTCGAGTTTACATTGATGATTATATCATGACTGCGCAATGATATGTTTCAGTATTACAAGAATGATTCAAGTCTTGATTATTTTTATCTGATGTTATATTGTAAACTATTAAGTAATGACTCAATTTTAGATAAGCATATATAAATGAAAAAATATAATTATTTTCAAACCTCTCCACTCACTGTACTTTCAATTCATATTTTCCCACGATTTTCTTATTAGGTAACAGTTGAAATTCTGGACAGCTTATACGAACTCGAGTCTCTGATTTTTTGAATCAGAGCCACAAACACAGTAATTCAGTATGACTCATTACGTGGAACATGTAGTCATTGCTTTGGGACACGTGTTCATTTTTAGATGTCACACTTGCATCATTTGTAGATGGCTATGAGGCTCACTGGCTTTTGCATCCATATGTACAATTCATGTCACTTTCATAGTAGAAGTTCGAGAATTCGTCTCACCTCAATCATGATGTATTATTGTGATTATTGAAGGGAATCATGGTTTAGAATTGATACAATTTTGTCGTTGGTAATTGTACACACTTGATTATAGGCTGGTTAGTTCAATTTAAAGGGAGATAATACCGAACTTTTATTAAAAATAATTCATAATAGGTTGTACAGTATATTAGCCTTGATGGTGTATCCAACTTATAGTTGGTATCTATCATCGACGCACGCCACTTTCCCGGTCCACTAGTGTTACGCGGGGCGGGGCGGGGCGGGGCCTTAGAACAGTTGCTATCCGTAAAACTAATATTGCAAGTATTATGAAATGTTGAGAACCATTTCACTCCTTTTCATAAGTCGAGGACCAACTTTCAACTCAGTGAAGCAGTTGGGCACAACAGTGCAATATTCCACATCAGATAGTAACAAAAAAAATGAACTCTTCACCATTATAGCTGTGGGAGTCTATACATCTGAGGTCAGACTTATAGTTTGCCCATTAAGTCACAACCAGGCAAAGGCCAGATTAATCGTCAAATTGGTGCATGTACCTAATTATCTCAACCGGAATAAAGAACAAGGAAGGTTAATTCTTACGACGAAGATAATGGACATCACAAATGACCCACAACAATCCAAGCAATGCAGTTACAACAATGCGCCAAAAGTACTGATCATAATTAAAAGAACTGTGTAGGAACATAATCGATGCTACAGAAATACACGAGGTAGGCATGAGAAATTAGAAAAAGAATAATATAAGAGATAGTCGTGCTCTCCCAGTACTTTAAAAGTGTAGATCGAATCCAAGAAAAAGCAAACATAGTTCAACCAACCTCGAGAAATTGAGTTTATCGACTCTAGAAGACGACAGTGTCTAGCATCGTTCCCAGTGTCTGAATAATGTTAGAAGACATCAAGTTTGAGACATGCTCCTCAAGGTGCTTCTTCGCGTCTTGCCTCCCCACATTAGCAATAGCTAACTTCTCTGGGGGCAATTCATCCTCCTCCTGAACTGCTTTATTGTATTTGATAGCTAGGTTTAACATCTCCTGTGAATTTGAAGCCAAACAACAGAAATTGCTTGAGTGAGTACAATAGAGTGGAAAAGAGATCATATTAGGACGAGTTAGCTGAATCTCTCAGAGAGAAGTCGTTCATAGATAAAGAAACCAGTCATATAAACTCAGGTTTTACCACAAGGAAAAGCCATGAGCTGCTATTACTCGTATATTTTATAGGTATTCTACATTATCAAATGATCTAAGGTATCTGAAATAGAACTGAAACTAGAAATATATGAGAACGACTAATCAATCAGCGCAACCCACCAAAACAAATTCCACTAACAGAAAAAAAGCAAGCACGTGAATTAAGGACTAACATTTACATGACATCAACATCTTCATTAGGTCTTCCACAACTATGACCTACAATAAATGTCCATGTTTGATATTATGAGAAAACATTAAGCCCCCGTTAGGTTTAGCTAAAAATATTCTTAGTAAATTTTGATAAAAGTCAATAAAATGTGTCCTTGAAAATGAGTTCGAGAAAAAATGAATTTTAGAAAATGGAGGTAAAACAGGGGTTAAGGAGATCCTCACTGAAATTATACAGTCCATCCAGCCAAGGTAGTACAAAAAGGAGCTCGGGAAAATTTTGTAATAATTTTAGAAAAAAAGCAAGCACGTGAATTAAGGACTAACATTTACATGACATCAACATCTTCATTAGGTCTTCCACAACTATGACCTACAATAAATGTCCATGTTTGATATTATGAGAAAACATTAAGCCCCTGTTAGGTTTAGCTAAAAATATTCTTAGTAAATTTTGATAAAAGAAAATAAAATGTGTCCTTGAAAATGAGTTCGAGAAAAAATGAATTTTAGAAAATGGAGGCGAAACAGGGGTTAAGGAGATCCTCACTGAAATTATACAGTCCATCCAGCCAAGGTAGTACAAAAAGGAGCTCGGGAAAATTTTGTAATAATTTTCTAAATCTTATAATAGGGTAAAAATTCCAAATAGAAAAAGACCATAGGAAAAACTTAGAAAAAGATCAAATAAAAAGGAAATTGGTTTTCAGCCACAAAATCATCAAGTCCAGTCCCAAAAATGTCAGTTTTGGAACTAGGATATCCTCAAAGAAGGCATGATCACTCTTATCTTTCAAAACTAGATCCATTCTAATCATGTTCTCGTGAATTTAAGACCAACATAGCACTCATTCTCACCCTAGAGAAGTTAGCTCTTGAACATGAAAATATCAAGTATGCTGACTTTACTGACAGAAACATCTCCACTTCAGCATTGTTTGTCAAGACACAAAGCAACAAAACATAAGCTGAAAAACACACAAGATTTAAGGATTTTTCTTCATAAGCACCGAGCTTTTCCCAGCTGACCCTTTACTAAATGATCGATGGGAGAGCTCATTCGGTTTTAAAAGTTTCCTTCACCAACACAGTTTACCTAAGAATTTCCTGTTTCTTCCATTTTTCTAATCCATTATTGGCTATACTTCTTGTAATTGTTGCTCACTCACACTAGCTTCCTGCACTTGCCCAATGACTTTATGGTTAAGCTTCAAACGCTAGGCCTCAAAACAAAAGAATGATTAGTGTATTTTTTACATGGTTTTTACAACCGCCCAAACGATTATACTTCAGTCCATCCTGTTGCCATTATGCACTGATTGTGTAACATAATATAGCTCAATATCTGCACTGAACACTGTTAATTTGTTTAGGCATGAAATATCCAGTGGTTCAAGGAAGCTCGCATCATTAAGCATAAGCAGAGACATTAGCCAATAACAAACCAGACAGACAAACCCAATAGCAACCAAAAATTGTCAGGCAACCTCAAAGGTACCTGAACCGTCTGCTCATTTGTTTTTGAATGGTCATCAAACCGCTGCAGGGTCAATCCATCTGTCCATTTCTTTTTGTGAAGATTTAGAAGCATCTTCTCTTCAAGCTCGTTCTTCCTATAATTTATGGCTATGGAGTAATAATGCCTGTTCAAACCATGAATTAATGCCTGCAATATAGAAAACCTCTTGAAATTAAAATCTCGAGACTAAATAACATTGAAATGAACATCATCAAATTGCTACATTGCAATTACTTGGATAGACGGCTTATTGAGGTGCCCCAGGTTGGATGTTGTCTGGCGTGGTTCTTGGCCAAGCATCATGGTTTGGGGGTTAATCAGACGAAAGGCATCAATTACCACCTTCCCTTTAACACTCTGGATCGGATCCACCACCACTGCAACTGCTCTTTGATTCAAAGCTTCAAAACTCTGCATAATCAGATGGCAGAAGATGTGCATATTTAGATTTAAATAATCAAAAATCGACTCAATGGAACACGGCAAATAATACAAAAACAACTAGCAATGTTCTCGTGTGCATTTGTTGTAAAATCAACTCATTATTCCGAACCAAAGAAGATTTCCAACACCTAATTGGTGTCATAGTAAAACCCGTGAAATTTACTGGTCAAATGACCTACCCTAGCATGCTGTAAATCTGAAAACAAATAAGGTAAAATCATTGTGAGAGAGAGTCATTTTTGGCCTAGTGTGGCACATCTCTTAGTACCAAAAGCATTAATTTTCAGTGTTAATGCCAGTCCATTTTGAGAAGGTTTCGCCTATTAGATTTACTTTAGGTTTTATGGATTTTAATAAGACAGATACAACAAAAAACTTCAGAGAATTCCCTATTTATAGTGCTACGGATTCTGTGAAAGAATATCCCCCCTAAATACTAATTTCCTCATTGCTAAATGATTATATTTAAAATTGCTAACCCCTTTTGGCATTTAGCAAATAATTCTTGTGTTGGGAAACTGACTATGTTTCTCATGTACTGAATTTAGACGGTAATACAACGAGTTTTTATTTCCATCAACTTCCTCCTGACTACTTTTTATAGGTTCTAGCATTGTCAATCAAACTCGAAGAACTCTTCTCCAATTTCTTCAACAAATGCGAGTAATTTGAACGCTTTAAATGTTTTTTTTTAATAATCGCAGATATTCGGGCCAGCTTACACGCACCTCGACTAATCCCACGGGGCTCTAAAATTTATGGTCGGGTACTGACCTCAGTGGCCTTGAGAGGACTCGAACTGGTGATCATTGGAGAACAAACCCAAGACCTGACCAATTGAACAATCCCTCAAGGTTTGAACGCTTTAAATGTAACCTATAATTACATCAGAAACATCAACAGATTTCAAAACTACAATGCCACGAGGGTTATTAATAAGAAAGTTGATCAAACTTCAGTTACTAAGATCATACCAACCACCGCATTACACTTCTTTTATCTCATCAACTATCTTCTCAACAATCATAAGATCCAAGTCCAAATATCACACTATATGGCAGTTTAAGACCTCTACCACATAAACCAATAAATTGACACATACTACTAGAAAGCTCATGCCAAAATTGTAAGAAATTCCATTTTAATCAGTTACTTGACGAACCCATAAATTACTGAATTATTTAACTGTTGTATGCCTGCAGATTTGGATGGACCGTAGGATTAACTTATTTGTTAGATCTGAGTTATTTAAAAATCTTTTACTAATTAAGTTATTGTGGAGTGCAAGGAGAATTACATCGTTAACCATTGTCGATGATATCAATTGTAGAACAGAAATAATTGGTCATATCAATTATGGAACCTAAATGACAGGATCAAATTTGGTCTTTCAATATTTGTTGGTCCCACTTTCCCATGTCATTTCCCCTTTCTTGTAGAAGAATAAGTATATAGATACGACCAGCATAAAATAAAAGACAAAATTTGATCGATGATACGAACAAAAATGACCTTGCTGATCTAGTTCTCCCAGCAATTGAAAAAAACTAAATTAGTACAAGTTTTCAAATACCAAGCAGAGACCTAGCAATTAAGTTTATTATCCTGATTCAGGTCAAGCTATCAAAGAAATCTCATGCATGCGTACAATAGTTAATTAACTCATTAATTTAAGATATTATCATATCATATGTTAAAATGCATTTAAATGGATCCTTTGATAGGAGACACTCTAATACGACAAACATCAAACTAAGCCTTATCCTTAATAAATTTGTAGCAGGCTACATAAATCATTATGCACCATTCTTGTTTATTGTGAATAGACACTAATATTACAAAACTAGTCTAATACCAAGTAGAGAATTAGCCTCTCTTTCTAACCATGTGTACATCGAATGTAGTATCTAATAAACAATATCAAAATAGGGGGTAATTGTTCATCTCAAGAGGTAGGGATTCCATTTCTCTAGGTCCAGAACTTGTAGTAGAACTGGCATCTTCAATCACTTCAAAAAAAATCAATGTTGAACACAATGAAATTGCATAAGTGAGCAAAATTAATAGATACATACTGAATTATTGTTCTAAATATAAATTTACACATCCAGCTAAAATCCCTAAGTTTTTTGGTAAACCTAATCTAGGAAATATATTATCATTATTATGTCTAGATAGATCTCTATGAATGATGCTTTTTTGGGATGGCTATGATGAAAAAGATTCGCTATGCTGTTTCTTCATTTTTGAGTGACTACTACACTCTCCAACATCATCACAATTACTGAAAAATTCAGAATTCTGGTACTGATGTGTGAATTTATATTTAAAATAATAATAGATTCTATTTCAATTTATTTTCCTTTATTCAATTTCCTAGTTTTTATAATACAGGAGCATATTAATTTTATAACAAACAAGAAAAGGAACGAGAAAGAAAGGGAGTCCAAGAAGAGAAGAATTGAGGACAAAGAAGATATTCAATTTATCATATATATAAGGGCAGTGAATTAAAATAATTAAGCCCTCTATAAAGAGCAAATAGACTAAAAAGAAGATAAAATCAAACGAACTTCTAGTAAGCTAGAACTTTATCAAAGTATTGAACTAATCCAATCTAATTAAAATAACATATTTGGAATCAAACTCTACCTTTAAAATCACATCTAAATTTATTTATATTCTCATTTCCATCTCCATCAGTTCAGCATCAATTTTTTTGAAGAGACAAAATATGTTGACTCTACTATTTTTAGTTCTGAATTATTTTCCTGACATTGATTAATCAAAAAGTAGATATGATCGTAGGGCTAGATACTTACAAGCTGCTACATTCCATTTTCACTTCATCGAAAAAATTAGCATACTACTATTTGGTCTAGAACCTTCAAGCAGGAAGATGTCAATCAACTACAATTTGTCTACTCAAGCATCATTCCCATGAATCCATTTTAACAGAAATCCTTTATATTATTTCTTCTTCAAGGAGCCTACAATTAATGTCTAAATATATATATAAGTACTTCATCACTAATATTCATAATAAAATCAATCAATAGATCATCACAATCTTCCAGCAAACACTTGTTTTCTATCACCATGATAACAATTCACGTCTTCCATAGCTAACTTTCCTCATCAAACTTCTGCCAGTAACATTTATCATGTCATGGTTCCTTTTTCAAATAATTGACAATCTCTTTTTAACACTTCGGACACCTTAGGACATGGGTCTACATATTTATAGGTAACTGCTAGATGATCCTTTGTCCTCCACAACTCCTTGAAATTGTCAAAAAGCACACATTGGATGTAAATACAAGATTTCTTCTCACTTCCTGATTACATGATTTGGTATTTCTCATCTTGCTTGTAAGGTGAATTGCAATCTTGAACACAAGAAGTTAAATTATGAAACAATGAGAAAACACAACTAATCAGAACACATGTAACTACCGAGGTTGGAGGCAGAGGTTAGTGGCAGACAAATTTGGGAGTCCTAGTGTTGCTTATGAACAGTCTTATGTTTACATAAGATATAAATAATTACCATCTCCAACCAAATGCAGAGAATCATAAATCCTAGTCCCATGGAAAATCTCAGTCATTAGGTGATTATAAAAAATAATTGGTGTTTCTTTCTACCTCACATTGTTGTAGATGTTCAACTCTTAGGACCCAAAGTTATAATATGAGTAGCAGGATTTCCATTAGTTTCTAGATTTCCAATTATTTATTTCCTTGTGCATTAGAATCATACAATACAATGTGGTGAACACAAAAATCATGAAAAATATTGACAAAATTTCACCAAAAGTTGTTAAGGATGGCACAGAAATGTGTTTAAGAAAAAGAAAGTGTCACTGAATATCTTTATAATATTCAATATATAAGAAGTAAAACACTGAGTTCTATTACAAGTTACTATCGATCACATTTGCAAGTACAAATAACACATGATATCATCCAATGCCAATAAATAATCAACATGAGTAATGACCTGCTGAGTATTGATGTCAACACCAGAAAGCCAACATCCAAAACCAGGATGTGAATGATACCAACCAACCACCATCTCAGGTCTGCAAAATTGAGCAGAAAAACATGCTGAGTTTATCCATTAAGAAAGGAGAAAAGATATCATACAGTGTCAGTCATAACAAAAAGAGAGTAGTAAGAAAATCCTCAAAAAAGCACTCCAGGAGAATATATCCAGATTCAAATAAGAGTTGCATACTATAACACTTCCAGGAACCTCAATCAAAGAAACAAAACGAAAACAATTTCAAATCAAAGTGAAACTGATATAAATGAATGATCTAAATTAAAGCAAGTCGTACTAGAAAAAATGGGCACACAGCTTCACATGTTTTTAACATATGCAGGACAAAAACTGACATTTTAAATATCAAGAGAACTTCTCACTATTCATGCAAACGAGGGAAAGACCCTTTTAAAGATGTATGGAACTATTCATAAGGTATTTTTGCAGCTTCTCATAAGAGCTAGAGAGAGGCATTATGCAAAAAATAGCAAGAAATCATTCATATAAGGAAATATGTTTCTGATGTTGGATTAATTGAAGCTGCAGTGAGTCAAATGGTTCCAAAAAATGAATTTCAAAAATGATAAACACTGTATTTGTTTAAACTGAACAAAGATGTTCATTTTCATGATAACATTAACAAATTGGAAGCAAGCTGAGAGACTAGGCATCACAATACAGCATCTATAAGTGCTTTTAGTTTGAGTTACATGTTCATGTGTCTATAAGACTTGACTTTTACGTGGGTGTGGTTGGTTAGGGGGAAAGAGGACTGGGATCAGATTTTAAAGGGCTGGTGTCTATCCTGGCGTTTGTTTGAGCCCACAGTGGGAATCAACAATTACTCGATTCCCTGAACTTAACCATCTGCAATCAGCAAAAATCAGAACGGAATGCACATGACCTCCTTACGTCCAACCAAGCATCCCAAAATTGGTGTGCATGATGGGCTTCCCTGTCGTCGGGATCACTAAAATGGAAACTAGCCTCCCAACCACTTTTCTTCTCTTTCACCACAGCCTCAAGAACAAAGCAACTCGTTTACCTCACATACCTCTGCTTCCCACATAAATGATTACATGCAGACACATCAAATTCAAATATCTAGTTCAGCTATGAACTAGAACCAGATGGTTAAACGTCCAATAAAAAAACTACGCTACAAAACCTTGCTGAAGGAATGAAACAAACAGCTTCTTTCAACATCTGAAGCTCATCTAGACTTCCATTAGACATCTGAACCTTGTCTAAACAACTCAACCGTACTCAATCAGTCTCAAATGGGTTCAAGCTAGATTGAAGAATTATGACAGGAAAATGAACTCAAAATGAGTTTTTTTTGGTAGAAATTACGTATTAACCCATCAAAAGAGCTTGAATGGTTGAGCCTAGTAAAGTTAACCATCTCAATCCCTTTAGGTGCAACACATCATTGTCAAACAGCTTGAAAATTGAAAGTAGTCGAGTTGGGCATATTTTAAACATCTGGATTATTTATTTATTATTATTATTTTTTTATGTCCATTAGGATTTTCAAAATTATGTATATACATAAAAATAGATCAAACAAAATTTTCTGCACTTTTTAATCCATGGTTATAATAGTAAAATGTAGATAATTCCAATTTTGACTATGATTTGAACCAGATAACATTTTCTATTGATTATTTCAATCCATTTCATGGTTGAACAAAACAAGATTAGATATTTTTTATTCTTATTCCTACTCAAGGAATATGTCATTTTGATCTCAATATCCATGGTAAAAAGTATGTCACCTAATTTTGTTATATTGGGATCTCTGTTGCTTTTCAATTTACTCCATTGGCTATTTAAATTAGCTATAACGTGAAACTTTCTTGAACTTGCACATACAAATATTTGGTGATAATATAATATGAGAAGGATACAAGTTAGTCATTTGAAGTGAAGAAGAGCATTTTCTTTTAAAGAGAGTTCCTCCAATTTATGTTCAACATTCTTTCTCTGTTTTCTTTCAGTGGGCACTGGGCAGGGGGTCATACTTCAGGATTCGAGAAAACAAACTTCAAAAAAGCAATCTAAATTTGACGGTTCAGCCATTAATTATATGCATTTTCTTCTTTAGAAAGAAAAGCAATCACCACATGAGCATAAAATAATTATGACTTCACATTTAGTTTTGTTTCCACCACCTTTGCAAATTATACAGCTTTTCACATTATTCGTATAAACTTTCCCAAACAACTAGATTCAATTCAACTCGCAAAACTACCTACACTGATATCATTAAACCTAAAAATACACAGAAATAGAAGAAAAGGAATCTTCTCCATACCTGCCAGTTTGCTTAAGCATGTCAAGCATATTGGTCTGGAAAACATGATCCACGGCTTCCACACTAACCCCTGTCCCACTCTGCGGCATCGCAAAAACGTCCACCACCCGCACAGTGTACTCGTCCACGAATTCCCCCAGCATCAGCCCCATCACTTCCATCGGCACTCCCGCCCTCCCTATAATACCATAAACACCACGAAATGTTAAAATCCTAGTTCCATCAACACACTTAAAAACCTACTCTACACATACAAAATCAAAGAATAATTCATGTAAAAATTCAAATATATATGAATCCCTAGATTTACCGTGTTTGAGCATTTTTAGTAGAGCGAGTGACGAGATGTAGACTTGTTCGGAGGTATCAAGGGTTGGAGAGTCCGGCGGCGGGTGGCCAAGAGCGCCGCCGGCGCCAGCGAACATTCGTTGTAGTCTTTCCATGCCGGACATCTAGAATTCCGAGTCTTTGGGTTTTTGGGTATTCTGAGGTTTTTCTGTGCAGCTGATAGAGTTTCGGGATCGGATTTTGGAAACAAGCAGAAGGCGTATGATAAAAAATGTTTTGCGATTAATACTTTCGGCTAACGTTAATGGATTGCCCTCACTTTAGGCAAAAAATTGGGAATATTACCAACAAAAATTTGGTGGTGAAAAGCCATTTTCTTAAAATTAGTTATTAAAAAATTCATTTTCAAAATATGAGATTTATAATTTTTACCAACTCTTTAATCGCATTATTGATTTTTATCAAATCAAATGGGCGCTAATTAAGCCATGATTGGACTTCATTAATTTCAAAATACATTTTTCTCTATCTTTTTTAACCACATATTCTTTAATAAAATAATATTTTATATAAATTCAAAATTTTTTCTTCTTTTTTAACCACGCATTCTTAAAAAACTACTATTACAAAGTACATTTTTTGCTCAAAAATTAATTATAATGGATCTCAAACAAGGGCTAAATTTATAGAAATTTATAGTATCTACAAAGTCTCTACTTCCTTACAGATATATATGAGTGAATGTTAAAAATATTGTTCATACTTCCGTCCAATGTTACGTCGTTTTGACGATTTCATCACAATTTTTTTTTTTTTGAAATCTGGAGCAAAAAATGACATCTTATTGATTAGTTTTTTAACTAACAAAAAAAAAATATACTCTACGCAACCTTCATCACTTTCCCTTTTTATTTTTCATGAGCGGAGTGACACCAATTTAACAAATCACGGTATTCTAGCCC
>CAIGRK010039087.1:0-10907 GCA_903798315.1 Fraxinus greggii | reverse complement strand
CAGAGACGTTTTCTCTGTGTTTTCGACGTTAATCTTGTATTCTTCTCTATGAATTGGTTGGTAGAACTAGCCTGCAAAATAATCATTGAAAACAATATGAAAAAGGAATCTTTGATAAACATATGAAAAGAGTTTTCTTTTGGCCTTTGGATTGCTTTATTACTTTTAAGTAATTAAGTTAAGATACTTCTTTTAAAAAGGAGTATGAAAGGGAAAAAGGTGGAAATTTATCGATTGATTTTTTACTTAAAAAATATAATTTATTATATCGTTTCTATTCGATTTAACTTCTTCTCCAACCTCTGTATTATGTGATAAGGTTGATAATGCAAATGACTATCTCCCTCTCTCTCAGAAGTAAAACGGTGTTTATATTGCTTTCACAATTTTTATTTGATACACCACATTTTAATTATAATTAAGCTACTCAATTTTTGGCAATTATTTTCTTAACCTTTTTTCCATCGAATTTTGACTTCATTGCTCTTTTCCTATCAAATTTCATTTAAATAATACATATCTACGTAACAATTTGTGTTAGGGATTACAATCATTTTTATCTTGTGTAACCATAATAATTTAAATAGGTTGATCGAGATGTTACGAGATATCATTCTATCAAATTATTACTTCTATGTTTTTATGAATCATCACAATCTTTAATCAAGTACGCGGTGCTATAAGTCCAATTAATCACTAAACATGCTTTAATAATCTTCTTCATCAATGTAGTTTCTATTATTGTACTAACCCAATTTTTTAAAAGGGTTCACCAACAAAGCAATAATAATTAAAGATTTCATCACTATACACATTTCAACTTAGTCACAAAGTATGTGACAAGTACAATGAATTATCTAATTCACTTTTATTGCATAGTGAGTAATTTAAACTTAGAGAACGGCGATGGGACATCAAAATATATCCTCATTGGGATTCGATAGTAACATTAACTTTGCTGCGTATCATTATGATTTTTCGTGTCAACATCGAAACATTCTCCTTTCACACGTCCAATGCAATTATGGGGTTTTAACTTATTCTAGAACTTAAAAGTGTGGACTTGTAAAGAAGAAAAGTAAGGCAACTTGACAACCTAATGCGCAAAAGGAGAGTACGAATTGAGGGCCGAAGTCGGTTTTGTGAGTAGAACAATTCTATTTGTAAGGGAGAGGTTGACAACTTCTCACATGCGTGTGGGGTTCGCATTTTTAAAAATTTAAAAAAAAAATAAAAAAATGTGAACCTCTCATTGTGAGTGTCGATCAACTTGTGTATCAACCATTTTGTTATACAAATAGCATGGTTCTTGTGAGTAAGACATGGACTCGTGTATGATACACACTTTTGAGGGTGGAATTATTTAGCACAGGAAGTTCTTTCTTTGTTTAGAGAAGCTGTTAGATGAAGTTGTCTAAGGTAAATTCATCAACTCTTCTACAAGAAGTAGAAACAAAAACGAAAGTCCTACAAAATAGACTGTTAATCTGTCGTATCAAATATGTTTATGAGAGAAGCCAGCCCAAAGAAAATGTTAAAACCCCAGAACAAAAGCCCACTAAGGTAGCCCTCATATACACAACAAAGGTTCAATTTTTATTGTGTAATTCTACTCCAACCTAAAGCTTGTTTGGCACAAATTTTTTAAAGAGATGCACTCGGCAAAGACCCTCCTGTGTACATCCTCGAGGACGGCGTCCAACGCAATCATTACTAGTTTACCTTGAGTAGTGATGACCCCAAAAAAAAAAAAACCGTCCCGACCATGAAGAATAAAAAAATTAATTAACTAAAGAAATGAAATTTAGTTACAATATAACTCTACTTGCAAAAGTTTAATTTTGGACATTGTTTGTTTCGAATGCTTGCTTTGGATATTGACGTAGTTGGTTTGAACATTATTTGCTTTGGATTTTAAAATTTTGAATTTGCATTTTAATGAAAATTTTTGAAGAAAGAAAAGGGGCAGGCCCAAGCCCNCCAACGCAATCATTACCAGTTTCCCTTGGGTAGGGATGGCCCCAAAAAAAAAAAAACCGTCCCGACCATGAAGAATAAAAAAATTAATTAACTAAAGAAATGAAATTTAGTTACAATATAACTCTACTTGCAAATGTTTAATTTTGAACATTGTTTATTTCGAATGCTTGCTTTGGATATTGACGTAGTTGGTTTGAACATTATTTGCTTTGGATTTTAAAATTTTGAATTTGCATTTTAATGAAAATTTTTGAAGAAAGAAAAGGGGCAGGCCCAAGCCCCGCATCCATCCCAATCTCTAATCTTGAGGGCATAATATGCCTGTGTTCTTGGCCCTCCCCTCGAATCAGACAAATAAAGAAGGGAAGTCAATTGAGTTCTTGTGCTTCCATTCGACAATTCAACTCATTCGATTATTATAGGGATGAACCCAATCGAGAATATGAACTATAAAGAAAATACATATTTAACATATTACAAGAATATCGGTTACAGTGTCTATTATCTAATTAGGGGTCCTTTTATAATGATTATTATAAAGAATCTGTAATTGAAGTATATGAAGAAAAAATTGTGAATTTCAAAGAATCAATGGTCGAAAATAATTTAAAAGAAAAAAATTGTGCCAAACAAGCCTTTAATGTATCAAATAGCAACCAACCACCTTACTTTTAAATGACAACCAGGTTAATAAACAATTAGTCAATAATTGCTTCAATGATTTACATAAAAAATAGTTCGAATTTAATAAATTCAAAAACCACAATTCAGAAATATCTAAAAATTGGGAAGTTCGTAACCAGTTGAGATTTGTTGTTAACATCTTAAAATTTCTACAAATTTTAATAAAATTGATAAAATGTAGGTTTAAAATTAATCGTTAACTTAAATTTAAAAATTTAATCAAATATTTGATTAGTTTGTGCCTTGTCAAATATTTGACATCTCAATACACACACACTTCCCATTGAATGAAAAACGTCAACAAAATACAATTCAATTTTCTCACTTAGAAATATTAAACTGAAATGTCTGACTGAGGAATAAAAAATACGGAACAACAAAATTTTTATAATTAATTACGATACTAATTTTTAGAACTAATTTGGCAATTTATTGTTATTATTATTAGTATTATTATATATGGTGCAAAGTGCCATTTTTTCTCTAGTTTTGAGGGTTTGTGCAAATTCTCCGAATCTTGTTCTGTTAGAATTCAACGATTTTTTCTGCGATAATCATTCGAGAATCTGAATCTCTCGCAGGAGACAATTGAGAGTGAAATGGCGGAGGATAGTAATAAGAAAGAGTCAACACTAATACCGAGTTCTTCGAATTCGCCGCGTCATACACAAGACGTTGAAATTGAAGATCCCGACGATCCCGTCAAATCTCCTCCTAATTCCCCCAATAATTCCTCTACTCGCAAGGTCAATAATCAATTTACTTCCCCCTTTACTCGCGCATATGCATATATAAATTTATCTTATTTTTAAATTGTTTTGCTAATAATTTTTCTATTTTTTTTTTTTTTTGAATTTTGTAATTTAATGTGATTATAGTGTCGACGAGCTGTGGGGGCGGTTGTGAATTCTGAATGAATTGTTAGAAATGCATGGGCTTCTGAATTAATTGGTCAAAATTTAGATATTTTTCTTGTAAGATATGAACAATTTAAGAGCAAACTCAGTGTTAATTGGGGAGAAAATTATAAGTTTACATTTTACATAATTATGGGACCTAAGGAAATTCATACTTGTTATGTGTATGGAATAACATACTTGTTGGTTGTTACTATAAAAGTGAGAACACTCCATTTAAGTGAGCAAATGGAGTAATGACAAAATATTCAAAACACAGTGAATGAAGTTACTTTTCTAACATGGCATTACCAAATAATTACTACCACCCATGCGTGTTGGCACCGCTTTACACAGGACTTTCATCGTGTACTAATGGCCGATATGGATTAATTTATTCCTGCTGCAAGGGGACGAATCTCGTGAATGAAAAGGAAGGCAAAGAAGGATAGACTATATCGCCTTAGAATTTTGTTCAGATAACTCATGCAAAGGAAAGGGGAGTGATTTGATAAATTGTATGAAGAATAAATGTAATGAACCGTATCATCAATAAGTTTATGAGGGGATCCTTCGAGGAAAATATCTTTGATTATGTAGCTATTTTGATGTAAATATGCCCATCTGCTACAATTTGTACGATATGGTAAATAAACATGTTGTGTTTAGGGAATACTATGTGCATGTAAGAAATTTTGCATTCAAGATATGTATTCCTATCCCGAAAGAATTCAACGCGCATAGTTTAAGCATGTTCGACCCCTATATAAGCTGTATTATGTTGCAAAAAAGTGATAGAAATGAAATTTTTTTGTTTTTCTTTCCTAGGGAGGAAAAGGTAGTTGAGAATGGAAAATACTTAGATTTCTTCCTGCTGGAAAGGCTGAAAGCATGGCATTTTAGAGTCATTTTGATGTCTCTTAACCAAAGTTGCAATTACAATGTCATACATTTTCTAATGGAAGCCATGACATGGACAAACCATCATCTCCATTCCAAAGAATAGAAGTAGAAAAGAGAGGAAGAAGAATGAACCATGCTGTGAGCGCACAAGAGCGTTAGTGAAATAATCATATGAGTGATAGACTAATGCTTATTTAATTTTATTTGTGAGATTAATAGAGTGATAATATGTATTACTCGAGAAGCCTGTAGTCCAGATTGTTGAAAGCTAAAGAGGTTTTAAGCTTTAGAACTCAGAGATGGCTAAAAAACTGGAGTTTAAGCAGTGTGATATACTGTACAATTTCTTTAATCTCAATTAAATCATTGAGTACCATATATTGATTGCCATTGAATATTTATTCTCTTATATATTGTTTAATTTGGAGGTTTAGAGCATTGTGGTAAATACTACCGTACAATACTCAGTCAAGCTTTAGAGGTTTGATAGCTTTAATATAATAGTTTTGACAAATACTCTGTCATATCTACAGTTCAATGTATTTGATTTGTGTAAACCATGATGCTCTTTTTATAAATATTTTTAATAATTTCTCTATCGAGCTCCTACACAAATTTTACAAGACAACCATGTCAGTATGCTATATTGCTGATTCTGGTACTTGGTCAGGCTTGCTATGCTGTTCTTCAGAGTTGGGTGTCGAAGAAGTTTATGACAGGATGGTAATTAACTTGGCCTATGTTTGAAAGTTGATTTTTTGTTTTTGTTTCCCCCTTTTTTTCCAACTTCTAATGTACCGCATCCTGTTTTTACTTCCAATTCACAGTGTTGTTCTCTTTCCTGTTGCTGTTACATTTTTCGTCACGTGGTGGTTTATTCAGTTTGTTGATGGTTTCTTCAGTCCTATATATGAAAGGCTTGGCATTGATATATTTGGTGAGTCATCAACACCATGTGATGGTTATCTTACTCTGGCATCGATTGCAAATTTTTTTCCCTATTCTTTCTTGATAGACTCATCAGAACACTGGTAGTTATCGAGCTTGAACCCTTTCTCACTAAAAGGCTGAGTTTGCTGTCTTGTTGGATCAAATTTTTTATTCTAAAATACTTTTACATGCTGCTGTATGAAGTAAGTTTTTCTTCTTATTTCTGATGATTTTGCTTTGGAATTTATATAGGTATCATAAGTTAATGCATGGGTTGACCAATAGCTAGGTTTTACAGATTATTTATCAAATTACCACTTGTTCCATTGTACTTATTTCCTTATTTGTGGTGCAGGTCTTGGGTTCATCACATCATTAATGTTCCTTTTCTTTGTGGGTATATTTGCTTCCTCATGGTTGGGTGCCACAGTTTTCTTGATAGGGGAATGGTTTATAAAGCGAATGCCTTTTGTCAAACACATATACTCAGCTTCCAAACAAATTAGTTCTGCTATCTCTCCAGGTAAACCATTTCTTATAGTGTTCCTGTTATACTTTTGTAAAAATGAGTTGTTTGATGAGAATTACAGAAAGTAGATAAGATCTGAATTGTCTGTTGCACACCAGAGTGCCAATGCTTCTCTCCTAGGATCCTTAGAACACCATGGCGAAAAAGGGCTAATTATGTATCTTCTTTTAATTGCTCAACTATGTACACTGGCAACATTTCCTTTTTTTAACTACTTACTGCATTATGTATTGACATCCTTCTTTATAGCATTTTATATTTGCTAATATACAAGTTAATTGATTTTCATGATACTAAAATTTCCAAGGGAGAGAATTCTTTTAGTGTTGCTTCGAACTAGTCCATAAATGGTGCATAAAACCTGGAGCATAGCAGATCCTTTCAACAGGCAGGGATAATGTTGAGTTTAGAGCTATCCATAGTATCATACAATATAAGCTCTCGTTTTTTAATTTGTGGAAACTGACTGAGGGAAGAGCTTAACAATTCACAGTTCTTTTAACAAGGCAACGTTGCACCAATAGAAGGTCATCATTTTCATTTGTGATCTCAAGAAGGGATCCTGATAATGACGCTTTTTGAATTCTCCCCTTTTTTGCACTCTGCAGGTGCTTGGTAATTGTCCTTATCCTGATAATATTGAAATATGCTACCATTCTTTGTTTATTTGAATCAAGATGTATTGTACCAGAAATTTTATCCATTTGTATATTAGACTTACCTGGATGTAGGTGGGCATCCATGAAAACATAGAATATATAATTATGTACCGTCATTTCATTTATTTCAGATCAAAATACGACAGCTTTCAAGGAAGTTGCCATCATTCGTCATCCTCGCATTGGAGAATATGCCTTTGGTTTTATTACGTCATCTGTAGTTCTTCAGGTGCTTGAAATAACCTGTCATTCAAAATTGTTGCAAATACTTTTATAGTTAATAAATGAATTAGTTTTGTACTTCAATTTCTAGTAGAACATAGTTGTATATGAAATCTTGTGGCTACAGAAGCTGGTTGATTACATATTTTGCTCTTAAAAGAGGCATGTTATTAATATGGAACTTGAACTAGAAACAATTGATAATGAAATCATTATCTATCATAATAGAACTGCTGTCCCTGCCTCATATCAGATGTTGCTTACTGATCTTATCATCCAAAAGAGACTGCAATTGGAAATACGTATCTTAGAGCTGTATAATTTGGCTAGATAGATACACTTGTTACTGTAAATTCACTTTCTGTTCAATTGTCGGATCATAAGATATTGAATTCGGAAATATATACACAAGAGTCTTACAATTCAACTTGACATAGATTAACACTCGTTGCTGTAGTTAGTCTTTCTTTTCAGTTGTTGGATCATAAAAGATTGAATTGTTAGATAAATAGAAACACCTGTCTTTATTTGGTTGTGGTTTCGTTGATGGAAATTGCTGTCTGTCGATTACAGAGAAATGATGGGGACGAGGAGTTATGCTCTGTTTATGTCCCAACAAATCATTTGTACATAGGTGACATATTTCTGGTTAATTCGAAGGAGATCATTAGGCCAAATTTGTCTATCCGTGAAGGCATAGGTGGGTTATCTGCTTTCCATTATGTGCTTCATTTGCTTCGTCATTACACTCACCTTATATAATTTCTTAATTTGAAATTGTGGGGTGATTCCAGTTGGATATTTTTCTTCTCCTTTATGTTTCTAAATTCAATTTCATACGAATCAAGATCAGAAATTTTGGTTGCCAGTTTGGGATTCCTGGAAATGTAGAATCTTTTTTGTGTCCATGAGTGGTTTCAGGAAGGACGGTGACAATTTTGTTGACCTGAAATATCATTGAATAAATATCAAATGCGAGACTTTTTTAGCCTGGAACGCGCTGACATCAGTTTTTAATTGGATGGCCTTCTTTACCAACTCTTCTTCCATTTATTTCAGAGATCATTGTGTCCGTTGGAATGTCAATGCCACAGGTGATTTCTCCCTTGGAAACAATCACACACCAGAATAATATGATCCCTCTGAACGGAGTGATGTAGAATGGTATCTTCTTGTCGAAGAATGTTCAACTTGCTATTTCACTACGACTACAACCAGTTTACTTCGAAGGCATATTTGCATCTCTACTCTCCCATCTTTCTGCTTGTTGGACATTACAAATTATAGTAGTGAGTTACATAGTGGTGAAATGTTGTGTTTTGCTTAGAAAATGAATGCACAGAGTTAGGCTTATCCAAGTGGTGTAATGTGTTTTTTGTATTTATGTTGTTATATTATTTTATTTTTATACGGAGAAAATGACGAGACGTATGCCTATGGTGACCGGTGTGGATTTTTTGTAGTCTTATTGGCATGGAAATTTGTACAATTTCGATACAATAATAGTAATAGACGCGTTAGCCTCTGTAAACTTCAGTCTCTTAAATTGTGGAACTACGATAATCATCCTTATTTAAAGGTACAAATTCAACTATTTTATTCTGAACTTGGGTGTTTGTGAGATATTATTTTAAAATTATGACTTATTTGGTTTAGTACGGTAGATTGTACAATACTGTAGAGAACAATAAAATCTTATGTTGTTTGAAACATGCCTTCATGAATTTTAGTACTATGAGCACTGTTCTATATCTATTGATTTAGGAGAGATGCATTTTGTGATCTGATTACCGGGTGCAATCAATCCTTCCTACATCATCCAAAATCAGGCTCGGGAATTCATCGCACGATCACTTTACGGTCTCACTTCGAAAAACACCTTTTGAAGGCACCATTGCGCTATATCCAAATAGTGATTATAAGCCCACCTCTGTGTCAAGCATTCTCCTACATTATATATTCATAGTACAAATGAAGAGAACAAGTTTGCAGAATACAGACCAAATTTCAGCAGGTTAGGTTTTGAGCAGCGTATCACAAAGAAACTGAGATTATGAACAATGCTCTTCCTACCAATGTCTTCTCATGTTTTGTTTCAACTGCTGGGAACAGTTTCTCATTAATATAAAGATCTTGAAATAATGATTCTTTTCTTCTTCTTCTTCTTTCTTTTTTTTTACTTAGTTTCTTAATTATATATATGTGTGTGTGTGTGTGTGTGTGTGTATTTTATTTTTATTTTTTATTTTTCCTCAGTAAAATATGTCTTGAAATTACGGTTTGCCATGAAAAAACTTAGAATTTTTGGTGAAATTCTTCGTTTTTTCCTACGAAAAAGAAGATGGATGAAATTCTTGTGACCTGACTCAAAATGAGCATTGAACAAAAATAATGGTTTAGGTTATCAAATGATTGAATAACCGAGAAAAAAATTACTTATCGTACTTATTTTCATTCATAAAAATTATCTACTGAATTTTATGTTTTTAAGCACAAATTGCAATGGTTATTTTCACTACACAGATGTATTAAGAATCGAAAAACATATTTAGATTCAAAAGCCAATACCAAATTCATTTTTATACTATTAGACATGTTGGAACTAAATCTCGGTAAACGTATATACTCCTTTAAAAGTTAAAGTTTTTAGATAAGAAAGTTAGACAATGTGTCATAGCAAGTAATATCTTGTCGTGACTAGTTTATGAAAATTATGCACATACAATAACTCCGGTGCAAAATGTATCTACTTTTATTGTGAAAGGTGTCTTCAAAACTAAATTTGATAATGTGAATCAACGAGTAATATACATAAAACACTTAAATCTGAAGAATTATCTCAATAGAAATGTGGGTTTTGATAATGTGAAGTTGATCATTTATAAACAATCAAGCCACTTTTTATTCAAAGACTTTTTGAAAGAGAAATCAATTGGACGCTCGATGGCATGTATGGTATATTAGACTGATTCCGTCGTCTTTTGTATTTACTGATATTCTTGATCTTTTGCTGTTTCTTGTAGTGTGTGTGGAGCTATAAAGCTGGTAATTGGTCTTTATGCAATTTTATGGGGGAAGAACAAGGAACGAAAAGCTGAAAATAAAGTAGAAGATGAAGAAAAAATTAAAGAAAAACCCCGGAATAATGAGGAAACGAGGTATTGCTATACTCAAGGCATATTCTGCACCTACATTTTTCTTTCTTTTTTTAATATAACGACTCGATATGGTACATTTTATTAATAATGAATAAATATAAAATGAACTTTGTACAAGAAAAAAAATTAACTTGTCCTAACTATGTAAAAACTTAAATAATTACACTTCATGTGATATAGACATACTCCTCGTAATTATGTCTTACCGGTTCTTCGGTTGATTTCAGGCTCACTTCTTGAGGGGTTATCTTATGTGAATTTCGAAAATTTTGGGAGTAAAGTTCGAATTTCTAAAACCACTATGAATTCAGCTCCAGCTAGATCTTTTTACTTGAATTCTAATTTACCGAAATAGATCAATACAAGCTTGAATTGATGATCAATTAATTTGTCTAATGATCTTTCTCAAGCGGCATCAAATCTATATCATGTATGAACTTCCTATATCTTTATGAAAGTTGTAAATACGACAAAATTGCTCTAAAAAATATGAACATTCAATAATAATTAGGCAAAACATAGCAATACATCTTTATCCAATATCGAACTTCGTTAACACTTATTTTCAATCGCTCGCTGTTAAAATAAATCACAATTCATTCAAATAATGATCAAATGTATGGAATTTAGCAAACATTCAACCAAACACGTTTCAAATGAAGTAAAATGAACTAAAATATCAAAACACAGTTTACATAGTCGTCTTGGGTTCAGCTAACATATTCATATTGCAAGAACTCAATTTCAACAAACACATCATCCATAATTAAGAAAAGAGAAGAAAAGGGCTGATAAATCTTCAGTCTTCGAACGTATTCTTGTGTTTTTCCTAATATAGGCTAACATTCTCCATCTAAGACTGTTGGAAATATGAGAAATATATAAAAATTGGCAGAATTTGGCATGAGTTTTGAGTGGGACCCCTTTGGCTATTTTGGAAGATAAA
>CAIGRK010039029.1:0-10141 GCA_903798315.1 Fraxinus greggii | reverse complement strand
TATTATGCAATCTTTCCTTTTAGAATTATTTATAACCCTATAAATATGGTCTTTTACTTTGTAATAGAAACAAATTTATTATATACAATTTATAATATTCTAAACACGGTATCAGAGTCTTTTCCTTAGAATTTTCTCTTGTTTTCTTGGTTAGGTTTTCTCAAGGAGGGAGGAGTTTTTTGCTCCTCCCGTCTGGTTTTCGTCAAATTGTATCAATTGTTTCTTTTTTTTGTTCATGTTCCTTTTAACGTATTGTTGAGGATGAACAGCTTGAAGAAGAGGATGCAGATATTGGGAAGTATAATCTGGTAGTAACAAAAAAAGGGTGAGACATGGGAGTGCAGACCGTTGACTTTTGGTGAGTGTAGACCATTGAGCTTGGTTGCTCGGGTAATGAGCTAGAGTTTTGAATTCTCAGGAAAGGATCATCTTTGAGTTTTTGGTGTAGGTTGTTTTGTGGATTTTCTTCTACCTGCAGTATTTGAGTTTTGGCCGGTGTTTTGGCGTTACAACTTTTATTGGAACCCGAATTGTGTGTTCAACCAAGTTCTCTCGACAGATAAAACGCACTGTGTGTCGGTACATTTTGTGAATTTCTTTTAAAAATTCTTCTTGGGAGAGTGAGTTCTTTGAAGTATTTTTGAAGTGTTCTTTGTTGGTTACTGCACTATATGTTGTTCTTGGTTTTTCGTCCTCACTAATTTTCGTAGATGATTATTCTTATTTGAATTTCTACTTCATGGGCACAAATATTGTTACTATCACAAGTTCATGATCGCAAATTGATGCTTTTACCAGCATCAATTTGAGGAGGGATGTCAATGAGATTGAATAAGTTATGGAAAAAATAATCTCTATGATATTTTTTCAATAGTGTTGGATTATTTTCCTTAACCCTTGTTTGTTCTACATTTTTTTCCATTCTTAGAAATTTTTTGACCCTTTTTTTCAAACAGCTAGGCCCCATCATCACACAAAGGAGGTCAAAAATGTCGGCTGCTTTACTGTGCAACGGTCATAATATTCATACAAATAGGAAAAAAATGTAAAACAAACAGAGGCTTAATAGTTGATCGTATAGTTATTATGCAATTTTTCCTTTTAAAGTTATTAAAGCCTATAAATAGGGTCTTTTACTTTGTAATAGAAACAAATTTATTATATACAATTTATAATAATCTTCACAGTAGTTACTCCTTTTTAAACATCTGGCTCTTGATTCCAAGGTCTTTTTTTCTTTAACCACCATTATTTAATTTGGCACTCTGTTAGTTTTTTGTGTTGGTAGTCTCTATTCCATGTAATGAGTATTAACGAATCTTGATAGAGCTTAAAATTACCTTGATTTTCATTATAAGTAGCCAAACACATGAAAATGCTTGCACGTTTACAATAATTCACCTTAAAAGACATCAGCTTACGTTGAATGTTAAATTTCAATCCTTGGGTTACTTTAGTCCCTTCCATTTTGGAAGACCTATTAATGCATTTGTAAATGACCTTTCCAGAAAAGTGTAGGTTTAACTATTGTCCTTTGAAAAGATGGCTAGCAATTTTCTTTGGGAAAACGTTGCTTAGTTGGCTAGAAGATTGCACCAACGATCTTTTGCAACCTGCTATATCCTTCTGTGTACAATTTCATACTGTGCATATTCATCTTACTCAGTACTGAGCACACCACTTTTACTGTGTAATGATACTTTGAAATGATTACTGAATAAGAGTAACTTTGATATTGGAATTTTGATTTCATGTGCCTATCAATTAACCTTGGTGCAGGATATGTTTGAGGAGAAAAGGAGCATTTTGGAACCAGCAGGAGCTCTTGCCCTTGCTGGAGCTGAAGCATACTGCAAGTACTATGGACTCAATGGTGAAAATGTAATAGCCGTAACCAGCGGAGCTAACATGAATTTTGGTAGATTGAGGTTGGTAACTGAACTTGCCGATGTTGGTAGACAGCTCGAAGCTGTACTTGCAACTTACATGCCGGAGGAATGTGGAAGCTTTAAGAGATTCTGTGAGCTTGTTGGTCATCTAAATCTCTGGCTATATTTCTCCCAACTTTCTAAGTGATAGCTTCCATATTAGATACTGTTGTTTGGGTTGCAGGTGGGACCTATGAATATTTACTGAATTCAAATACAGATATAATTCTGATAAAGAGAAAGCTCTAGTACTATACAGGTAAGAGCTCCTTATATGTAGAAGTTGATCAATTCTCTCACTTGAGCCCTGTGACAACCATTATTTCAGAACTCTATATTCTACATACTCATTTTGAACCACACATTCACACAATAAAATATTCCGCACGTAAATCCAAACTTTTTCATACTTTTAACCATACATTCTCCAAAAATTTACTATTCAAAACATAGTTTTTGCCAAATAATGGCCATCAAACAGCGGCTAAATGAGGTATCACAGAAAGTGCCCCTTCTGCCCCATATGGACTCTGCTGTACTGTTTCCCAATGGAGTGGAAGTTATTCATTTCTAGAGAATATAAAGCAATGAAAGCATGCACTAAAGGTCATGTCCACAAATTCAAAATTAAAATTAAGCACGTATGTAATGTTTAGAAAACCTTTTTCTGGTTGTGTTCATTATTTTTTATATGCTTCTGGAAAAGTTGACCTAATATGGGACAGGCTAGACTCTGATGTAAATTCAAGACAAAAATTCGACTGTCTGTAATGATATAGGAGGAGTAATTCTTCTAGATAGTTATCTTTTCCTGTTTTCTACAGTGTTGGTCTTCACAAAAAATTAGAACTTGAAGCAATGATGGAGAGGATGAAATCAGCTCAGCTACAAACCAGTAACCTCACAATAATGACTTGGTCAAAGACCATTTGCAGCACTTGGTAATTATCTTTTTTAATCTTTCCGTCTTTATATGTAAAATGACTTCTAGAAATTAATCTATTTTGTACTCTTCATTGACAATGTAAGCACATAGTTTATCTGATTTGTATGAACGAATTTATCCCATCTTTGAGTTCTAACAACAAATAGCACTATGAGCTATGGGTATTTCAACGCAATTGAATCATGAAGCATTCTGCAATATTATATAGACTGAGAGATGGATGCATGTTTATCTATTTGTAATATGGGTGATGCTATATGACATAATGCGGTGTCCATAACGGTGTCCATCCCCTCACATGGAGGGGAACCCACTTTGATTAAAATATAATACATCCGAAGTGGGCCCCCCTCCATGTGAGGGGGTGGACACTGTTATGGACCGCATTATGTACAAGTAGCATATTCCTTGTAATATAATACACATCCTACGTCTTAGGATATTTTTAACATGTCTAGTGTGATTTTCTAAACATGGGAAGAAACATTATGCGAAACCTTTTATTAGTTTGCATTTTCAAAATATAAACTGATCGAGAAGCCACTAATCTCTTACAAAACCAAAGCTCCTGTCACGCTACTATGTATGCGAGGCTTTCTACATCATAATGAGCCGTAGACCACACATTATTACTTGAATAAAATATAGAACGAAATTATGTTTTTTGGATTAGGGAAATTGCAATTTAATCTTGATAGTTTGTCGTGTACTATAATTTGTTTGCAACATGCGAATTTGTGCTCTAAAGCTCAAAATCTTCGCGGTGGAATGAATTAGGCTACGTTGATGCATTTGGTCCTCATACTTTTGCATATAGATTATCTATAAGGTATTTGATGAACGAGGAAAATTTTTCATTTTTAAAGTTAAATGAGTATCAGTTTTGTTCTCGATGACAATGTAACTAGAGACTAGAGTTCCTTCACTTCCACTTGAAAAGGGTATTGCATAGAGTATCTGAGCACACAATACATCAGGGAAGTATGAGTGTGCTTACTTGACTTCATTTTTCGATATTTTTCAGATGGGAAGCTGATCAAATGTTAAAGACGAGCTTCCTTGCCGTTTTGTTTTTCCGGAAAGACCAGGAGCTTTGATGAAATTTTTGGATGTTCTGAGTCCACGTTGGAATATAAGTTTGTTCCATTATAAGGGACAGGTTGCTTCTCCAATCCTTGTCTAATCTCATCATATTAATCCATATTTGACTAGCACAATTCATCTGGTCACCGTGTGTATAGGGAGAAACTGGCGCAAATGTGTTGGTATTCAAGTTGCTCGCACTGAGATGGATGAGTTCAGGAAGCGTGCCAACAGTCTTGGATACGAGTATGAACTAGAAAGCGATAACGAAGCATTCCAGCTTCTGATGCGATGAATGAGGTTACTTTGTTATACATGTGTATGACGGCTCTTCCTAATCAGGTTAAGTTTGTAGCTTTCAAGTAGATTTCCTGAGAGATTGTACCATTTGCCACTATCATATCTGGAGCAGAGAAGTGAGTTACGATTTTTTATCCTCGATCCTTATGTTCAGCATGTACCACATATAAGTTAGCAAAGGAGTTTATTTCTGCTTAAAGCGAATATTATAGAGGTTTGATATTACTTCTGAGAGTTTGAGCAGTAACGTATTCCTATTTATTTAGTTTATTATATTGTACATTTATACCTGAGATTGTTAAGTGAAGATAAAGGAAAAAATAATAATGGGGTTTTTTTTTTTTTAGATCTTTCTGTAACTTGACAAATTAAATGGATCAACCCCATATATGTAAACAAAATCTTTACCCCTGAAGCTCAGATTCCATTAATGGAGCATGGTTTTCTTTTATTGAGCTGCCCTCGTGCAGCAAATGATTGTCATACCTGAGGATGTTAACTTCACATTGAAAAATTCACAGAATCATCTCCAGTTGAAGAAACTTCAACTTTTTCAAGAAACATGATAATCCAAATGTAGTCCGATAAATTTTTAATGTTCTATGAAACTCTCGATTGCCACTGCTTAATGTTTTCGAAGTAGGAATTCTTTGAATTCGAATATGCGTTGGTCTTGTTTGACAAGGTTCTGTATTTTGATACAACTTTAACCTTATCTTTCATTGCAACAACACGTGACTTCGGCTCTACATAGAGATGACATATGACAGTAAATTTGATAATTTCTAAAATAATTTATGCAATTCCCAGAATTTTAAGATTTTCCACTTGAAGTTAACCTAAATTTGCTTGTTTGACTGTGAAGCATCACTCCTTCACACCTCTAGGCCTTGCATGGCCCGTGGGAGGCGTGGGCCGGCCCTCCCACTAGTGGGCTTTGCTGGGCACGGCCCCTTTCTTTTTTGAATTATTTCCTCAATCTAATTGCAGTTTTCCACGCGAAATCGTGTTATCTCAAGCGTGCAATACTCTATTGCTTACTTCTGCTCCCCCACTTACAGGTTCTATTACTTCTGCATTGCAGTTGAAGCCACATATAATTTGCTAAAATTAAGAAAAAGTAACAAATCTTACATGACAAACATTTTCCCAGTCCCGCAAATAATACTTGTGTTCACAAAAACTGTATTAGGTAGCTATTAACCGCATGGTTTGTCACCTCCCATAAACAAACTCTCCCAAACAGACAATTTATCAGATTCTCTGTTGCCCCCATTTTTGTGTATACTCTTGTGGGGTACTACACACTAAACATGCCATCAGAGGTGCTAAACATGCATCTTTAGCAGAAACTATGCAGCTTTATTGCAACCCTCATTCTCCCAACTCTTTTTTCTCTTTAACCTCTAGTTACCGAGTCCTCCTTAAATCTCCTTCACCTGCTTCTGCACCATTCAGACCCCGACTGCACCGCGAAAAACCTCTGTGAAACATCACTCTGAATGCACAAGGAAGAAGAGATCGAATTTTTGAGACTTTTTTAGTAGATGTTTTCTAGTTGCTATGATTAGTTTGTGTTGTTAATGGGGAATCTCGAGTTCCACCACCGTGCATTTTTGGGGACTGTGTAGTTGATGTGTGAAACAACAACAATTTGAGGACACTTATCAAAGCAAACTTCCCTCATGGAATAGATTTCATCACCCACATACCAACAGGAAGGTTCTGCAATGGAAAGCTTACCACAGACTTCACCTGTGAGATCTTTTAATAAAAGCTCGACTCTTATCTCTTTTTCCCACATGCGTACCACAGCCAAAAAGCCAAAGGTAAAAATATTCTCGCTGGCGCCAACTTTGCTTCAGCTGCTTCTGGTTATTATGACAACAGCACAGCTTTACGTAGCACAGATAAATGGAGAGAGAGAACACCTAGATTGTGATAGTTATAATTCTTGCACAGGCTTTTGAAATTGCAGCGTGTTGTGACATTGACACAGCAGCTAGAATACTACAGGGAGTGGCAGATCAAAGTAGTGAATTTGGTAGGGAAGGTCAGAGCTAATGCTATTATTCTCAGGAGAAATCCACCTAATAAGTGCAAGGAGCAGTGATTTTATTCAAAACTATTACATCAATCCGTTTCTCAATGGAGCTTATTCGCACAATCAGTTCTCAGACATTCTTATGAAATCATACTCTACCATTGCAAAACTCTCTTGATCTACTTATTTGATCTTATTCACATGCATATAGTATAAACTGCAGTATAATACAGTAGAATGTAAACTGCAATTTCTGAAAACACAATATGTGAAGTGTAAGGTGTCTTTCGTAAATTTGAAAACCTGTGATACGACTCACAAACTTATACAAACTTCTTTGATCCTTGACTTACAACAGAGTTTTTCTGAACGTGAATGGATATTGACATCAACTTTTATTTCTCCACAGAATTTGTACCGGCTGGGAGCAAGACGAATTGGAGTACAACCCTACCACCAACTGGCTGTTTGCCAGCAGCCATTACGTTATTTGGTTCAGGGAGAAACCAGTGTGTAGCAAGGTTGGACCTAGATGCTATTTCATTCAACAACTGAACAATACGTCTCAAAATCTGAAGAGCAAGCTTCCAGGATTCAAACTTGTAGTCTTCGACATCTACCAGCCTCTACTGGAGTTGGTAACAAAGCCCACTGATAACGGTACAATGACTAATTTACAATTTCCTCTGATTGCATGAGCATCTGCACAAGTAATTGAGAGAAATGATAAAAAAAAAAATGGAGCCTTCAAAGTTCCTTAATATGTTCAACTTCACCCAAATATGTCCTCCTCACTGGTTGATACAGCAGGAAAGGCCATGTGATTTCATGTTCCATCAGCACACAATACAGAGGGTGTTTTCAATTTTCCTTTGATTCTACTCTTTCTATAATATTATTACCCTTTTTTTTATTATTAAATTTTGATTGTGCTCCAGGATTCTTTGAGTCTAGGAAGGCCTGCTATGGGACTGGTAAAATTGAAACATCCTTCCTCTGCAATGCAGTCTGTGGGGACATGCTCAAATGATACACAGTATGTGTTCTGGGCCGGATTCCATCCCTCTGAAACTGCTTATGAAAAGTTGGCTCAATGTCTACTAGAACAGGGATTTGATCTCATTTCTTGATGCCACTACTACTAGCAGTAATCATCCGCATTTCACTAATATGATAATCCTTTCATATATATACCATGTGCTTTTAGAGTTATAAAGTTGACTTTAGCACTACTTGTATCCTTGGTTATAAGTATCATGTATGAGATGATTTTAGCCATGTAAGGGTTGATTATGTGATCCTATGATACATATGTTGGCTCATGATCCTTTGTACTGAAGAATGTTATCACCAATTATGAGTTTGTTTGTTGTAACTGAAACCATGCTACGGTGGCCTATCATGCAAGAGTCATGGTATTATAAAAACATTTTAGTTTAATACAGTACTGTCACCCCCTCCGTAAAAGAAAAATGGAAGTATGAAGAAAAGACTAAGAAGATAAAGAGAAAATGATATTGCATGTATTTATTCACTAAATTTTTTTATTTTTTATTTTTTTCTATTTTTTGGTAAGAAAAAATTATTGTATCCATCTATAATTCGCTTGGTAGAGACACAAATTTTTGCCAAGTATCTAGAAAGAAATTCGTGTCCATCTATACAAGAAACAGTATAACTACCAGAAGGCACTATATTCATATATTAAGTCAAAGATTCCTACCTTAGCATAGATTATCAGAAACTTCTAAGAAAGTTCAAATCCAGCATTAGAACTGATGGCATAAAGAAGTTTTGCCCTCAAAGTACTGGAGCGTTTGTACGTTGGTAGCTGAATCATCAAATAGAACCAAAAAGGAAAACAGATTATATATTAATCATGAGAATAATAAGAGATGTATTTTAGGGAATTTGGCTCATCAATTTGTGGAGTCCTGTATGCCAAAGTTGATGGTACCTTGAGAGTATTATAGCATGTAGAAGCTGATGGAAGCCGATCCACATCTTGACCTCCAAATGTTGCCCATAGAGGTACATCACAGACAACCTACTTAGGTTAAAGTTCTCGAATCAGTCTTCAACAATGTTACAAATAGTAAATTATTACAATGTCTCCAGAATCATTAATGATTGTGGTTCCCTCATTTTTCTTTGCATATAATCTTATCGTTTACGATTTCAAATAGAAGCTTAATATGGATTAAGGACATAACTCGGGCTTTATGAGCTAGGTCTAATGTGATTCACAGCTCAGGTTACTAAGGACTCGACACTATAAGGTCATACTTTGCTCAAAATAGATTCCTCTACATGGCTCTCAAAGTAGGCTTATTGTTAGCGGAGCTTGACAAACAAAATAAAAGATATATCTCGGTTGTATATACAAGGAAAAGCCTAATTCTGACACTATCAATGCTCAAATGTACTTGGAAAATTTCAACAATTATTTTGATGGGTCTGAATAAATTCGTCGAAGTAAAATTCCATGTAGTTCTTACATAACAATCATCATGAGACCATAATTAAATGTCTGAAGTTGACAAACACCTTCACCGGACGCTTAAGAAGAGAAGATCTGAGCAAGTACCTTATGAATGGTAAAGGCAGGCTGCAGGTGTTTGAACCCAAGCAAAGGAGCTCGAGAACAACTGGTCACAAACTTAAGAAGCATACAGCGTTCTCTTGGTTCAAATCCCCCAAATACCTGACATACATGAACAACAAAAGGTCAAAGAAGCTATTGACAAATATTGTTAAAGCAGATGATTAATCAAGCAACCAACTTCCATGTTGTTCAACATCAGATCAGTGATTAAATATAAGGGTGTATAAGAAAAGAAACAGAGAATACTAGAAACTTGTGAATCAAAAATTTAGAAATTAAATCGGTCACTTGGTTTCGTGATTCCCCAGCCAAAAGTCCCCAGGGCCATTTTCACCTTCAATGATTCCCAATCAACTTTCTATCTTCGTTTGTTTCATAGGAAAAATATCAGTACGTGGCAAAGCAAATTCAGAGCATCTCCAAGAAACTCTATTCACAAAGAGCATCTCCGAATTTGGAGAGAAATTTATTATACACTTCAACAATGCATCTATTTTGGCTCTTCACAGTGCTTTCTTCAAGAAACATTTATTGATTTCTNGTTTCGTGATTCCCCAGCCAAAAGTCCCCAGGGCCATTTTCACCTTCAATGATTCCCAATCAACTTTCTATCTTCGTTTGTTTCATAGGAAAAATATCAGTACGTGGCAAAGCAAATTCAGAGCATCTCCAAGAAACTCTATTCACAAAGAGCATCTCCGAATTTGGAGAGAAATTTATTATACACTTCAACAATGCATCTATTTTGGCTCTTCACAGTGCTTTCTTCAAGAAACATTTATTGATTTCTCCTTATTCAACATATTTTTTTATATATCAATGGCCAATCAATTCAAATATGATTTGAATAATTCAAGTGGTAAAGTATTAAAATCATTTTTTTTTATAACTGTAGATGTCCGAGCCAGCTTACGCGCACCTCTACTAATCCCACGAGGCCCTGAAGTTTACTGTCGGGTACTCACCTCAATGGCCCCTGAGGGGACTCGAACTGATGACCATTGGGAAGTAAACTCAAGATCTGACTAAGGTTACAAATTATTAAAATCTGCAACTCATTAAATACATTTATTATGAAGTCAGAATAGAGAGCGACTTCGGCTCACCAAATTGACTCTCTATTTTGACTTTTTAAAATAAAGAATGGGTTTGGCTCTTCATAGGGTTTGGCTCTTCATATTTGCAGAGCCAAACCCATCCCCTAATTTAAAAAGTTAAAATAGAATCTCTTGGAG